>RJWT010006573.1:0-28938 GCA_004365215.1 Cuniculus paca | reverse complement strand
GAGCCCGAGGTCATCTCCTTGATCATGAGGTTACACAATCCACAACTGTCCCCCCATGCCCAAATCTCTCCTTGAAGCCGTGGTTAAGAGGGCAGAGATACCTGAGAAGTAAAAAGGACAAAGAAATTATAATTAAAAACAGCTACAATTCCAGCACTCCGGGAGGCCGAGGCAGGAGGATCATACTTTGGAGCTCAGCTTGGGCAACTTAGTGATTTAGTGAGATCCTGTCTCAAAATTTGAAAAACAGAAGGGTTTCAGGATGTGGCTTAGTGTGAAGACCCTGGGTTCAATCCCTTAGTATTCAAAACAAAACAAAACAAAACAAAACAAAACAAAACAAAACAAAACAGAGCAGAACACTGCACCAGGACAAAAGGGTTATGAAAAAATATCCTACAGGTGGAGCATTATCTGAAGGGATGGTTTAAATACCACATGCAGTAAGCACTGGGCTAAAGTTAATTCCATTTTGGCCCTGAAGAGGTAGAGGTTCATGAAAAGGTCTCTAGGTTTAGACAAAGGAGCTTCACTGTCCCATGCATCTGAGCACAGCACGAGTATTGTCAGCACCCCACGTTGCACTCAAATTTAAGATATTTTTCACAGAGACAGTCCTTATAATTCTGGTCCCAGAGAAAATCTCTTTCCACATCCTAATTTACCTGGAAACATAAAAGTGAGTCAAGGCCACATCGGTGTACACTGCATGATCACTCTGCATGTGTAATCACCTCTTCGCTGAGGCACCAGAAGTTCTCCCACTCACGTGAGGAGCAGGGCAGAGAGCACGCATCTTTTTTATAAGGAATCAGTAAGGGGTAAGGGGCATCTTTTTTGAGGAATCAGTAAGTACAGCGACCCTAAGCCCAATTAAGTTTCTTTGATTCATGGTACCTCTGATCACTTCAGAAACAGCTCGGATATCAATCCCTTCACACAATTTACCGCCGTGTAAAGCTGTTAAGGGTGGGGCCATCCATGCAGGTATCAGAAAGCTAGTGATGCAGGATTTATTTTGCAGTCTAGCTTTCTACAGCCTCTGATGAGTTCATTACCCACAGCCCTTAGCGCTCGCAGTGTGTTTCTAGGGACTTTGTACTAACAGTCCTGCTTTCCAAAGGCAAAGACAATAATTTCCCCAGGGTCCATGAGTACATTTCTCAGCTATGAATACAGGTAACTAAATTCCAAAACATCACATCAACAACAGATGGTGCTCCCAGATTTTCCTTCCAAACTTGTATGAAGCATTTCCATTTGGGGGACTTCGGTGATACCCACCTACCCAGAGAACTAGCAGATAAAAGTTGGCTTGGGGAAGGATTTTCAGCAAATCGTCGCCAGAGCTTCCGCAAGGGACCTGAACACAGCAGTAGAAGCCACCAGGGAAAATCGAGCCACTGTTTCCTTCTAACTCACCCTCTGCTGCCTTTCCTTGCCCCTAACAAACTTCTGCTGCTTTCTGGGAGCTCACGGTGTGCTCCGCGTCACTTCTTTCTCTTGAAGAACATCCCAGCTCTCACACACACACACACACACACACACACACACACCCACACTTCAGCCCAGCACCCACACGTACATAAATTTCAAGATTTGTTTCTGACCCAAGCAATCAAAACTCCCATCCCTGCTACTAGAGGTACACTAAATATTTATTAAAGATAGTTCCCCCAAGAGAGCAGGTGTAACGTCCCAGGCAGGAGTTCAGGGTTGAATCCATGCTGTATTGTGCACTACTTTCGTAGCTGGCGTCTAATGTTGTGACCTCCAGACCTCATGCTGCCCCTTCGGTGACCCACCTTTAACTCTGGAAGGTTCACATGAGACTGAGTGATGAGTAGACACCACTTGTGGATGTGTTCCAAAAGGCGATGTCTTGAAAAGAGCTTTCTGAGTCAGAAAAGAGTGATTACTCAAAATCGGAAAAGAGGAAAGATTTTCGGGTTCTGGAACATTTTAAAGGTTGCATCACTGCCCACCAGGAAAAGGGTCAGTGGCTCTGCCCAACCTATCTCTAAAGGCTGCAGAGATCTGATGAGTTTCCCAGCCAATGTTTGCCGGTTGTGTTGAGCAGAATAGGAAGCGGGCAAGGCCACCCAAGCTGAGACACTTTCTAAAAGGGCCTGCAATGTTTCAAATCTGCCTTTCATATTTAACTGTCATTCAGGCAACACGGTGTGCAAACACACACACACCCATACACACACAGAGACACACTTTGCATGTCTTTTCTTCTTAAGATCCAGGTCTGCACTCACAGAACTGACTGCAATAGAGAAACTGAGTCCACTGAGCAGTAGGAGATGAAGGACGTTCACGAAAGCTTTCAGCCCAGGAAAAACCGGCATCTCTCAAATGGCTGCATGAAAGTCTCACACATACCCATCGTTGTTTTAAGCCCATGCTCAATTTATTATGACAGACACAGTAAAAATTACCTTACCATGGGTTTAGGGTTTTGGGGGGATATACTAGAAGTCAGTTTTCACTGCCTTCACATTTTCTTCAGCTGCCTTCTGTTGTTCTTTCAAAAAAATGAGGAACTCAGAGGAACAGGATCCTTCGCTGCGCCTACTGAAGCTCAAGGGCCGCAGGAGGGGAAAAAGATGCGGGCAGGGGCTGCAGCAACGCTGCCGGGAGCTTGAAATTAACTGCGAGCTCCCGGGGCTGGCTGGAAACCACGTGGGACAAGGAAGCCTGGGTCTGAGACATGGTCTAAAGTAGCAGGGGGGCATCTGGGGAGAGACTGTGGCCCTAGGATCGATTTTCATCTTAGAACTTCACAGGAATCAATTGCCAAGTTTCCAAATGAAAACTTTTCATCTTTTTAACAAACACCTCCCTCCAGAGGGAGTCACAGTGCCTTTTTCTGTTCTGAGAGCTGCTGAGTGCAAAACTAGGTATTCTTAAAAAGGAACTGCTTCCCTAGCTGAGACTTGTGGCACATCTTTAAAAGAAATAAACACCTTGAAGGCTCCAAAGAGGAAGAAAGTCAGAGTCTTAAACATTAAAAACATACATGTATTTAAGAAAAGCCTGCAATTCCCATGTGGATGCCCGGAGCTCCTCGAATGCGTTGCTGTCTGGAAATTACATTTCTCGGCCAAACTGCAAGTGTTGGAGAAGGAGTCAGAGAGAACACGACAGGAATGTGTTCAAAATAAGACAGTATAAAATCATCATCGGATGATGCTCACCATAGAACCACTGTAGAGATACAAGAAAAGGCAGTGGTTATCATGGGAGCTGCTGAACACCGAACCAGCATTCACGGTGATGCAGCCGTGATTCACTGGGAGGGGGAGCTCCTCGCACCTGGAGGGTCCCCACAGCAGTCTCTGGCTCAGCTGGGGTCTGGATGGGCTCATGACTCAGGCCAGGGCATGCGCACATAGCTCCTTAAGGCTGTGCACTCATCACCCCTCTTCTCCCAAAAGAGAGATGAATGGGACCCAGCCAGAGAACTAGTACAACCCAGCCCCCAATGCCATGCCAAGGTAGTCATCAGGTGGCGTCCCATTAATACGGACGAACTGTAGGTGTTTATGTACCAGCTGAAAATTAGTTTACATCCTAAAAATTGATATTATTATTATTATTTCTGAATGGGCCATTTGGAGCAATAGAAGATACAGTAACAGAAACAGCCACTGAGACAATTAAGTCCGGGATGACATTCTGGGCAAATAATCGTGGTTATGGACACCTAGTAAAGGCATCCCTGGGCCCTGGAGGGCAGGAATCCTTTCTGGACTCACCACAGCATGTACCACGCCTAAGGCAGGGCATGAAGTAGTATGTGCCACAGCGTGGCAATTCAGAAGGCAGCAGGAAGTTTCGTGCCAGCATGCACAACACAACACTATTCCACCTTAAAAAGGAAGGAAATTCTGTCATTTTCAACCACACGAAGCATCTAGAGGACATCACACAAAAGCAGAGAAAGACAAAGGCTGGGGTCCATTAAAATGCAGAATCTGAAAACATCCATGTCATAGGAGTAGGGAGTACCAGGGCGGAATTGTGGTTTCCGGAGGTTGGAGTGAAAGGTGGATGGGGAAAGCGGCCAGGCTGGCCGGCCAATAGCTAGGAAGTTTCAGTCTTTGATTGTGCAGATGAAGTAAGGGATAAAAGCTACCTCTGCTGGACAGGAAATCCACTGAGTCCCTTCTACAGGAAGTGACCGCCGACCAGACACAGAGAATGTAGGGCATGCTGGGAACCGGACACAAAAGCGTGGTAGAACGGACACCTTGTGGATAGGAAAAGGGATAAGGAGAACCAAGTGGAGCGCTAGAGTCACACGTCACCCACGTCTTGATTTCACACTCGCCAGCCTGTGCGCACAGGTGAGGCTCCATAAAAGCTCTGGATGCTCTGGGGAAAACCAGAGCAGACACGAGAGGCTCAGAGATGACTTCATGCACCGTTGGGATGTCTTTTAAGAAGGGAGGCACTAAG
This sequence comes from Cuniculus paca, assembly GCA_004365215.1. NCBI lineage: Eukaryota > Metazoa > Chordata > Mammalia > Rodentia > Cuniculidae > Cuniculus > Cuniculus paca. Next base: position 24,471 of record RJWT010006573.1, on the reverse strand, counting down.
TGTGTTAGGTAGTCTTTGAAAGGAATAGAAAGTATAATGAATAGAACACACTCAATGTCGAGTATAACAGGAAAACTTTTTATAGGTTTGGTGGGGATCAATCTAACACATAGCTGTTAAGTCATGAGATTATAAGGAAATAATTACTCTTCACCTAGTAGCCTCACCCCTTCCTCAGACCACCTTAGGCAGGCAGACTTGGGGGCGTGCCCGCTGCTGCCCTTCTCCTCGAGCTGTGCCTGGTGCCTGGGCCTCCTGCTTCCATTAAGCAGGACCTGAAAGCAGAGGAAACTCACGCCACAGCCAAGGGCACGAAGATGCGCGCCTGTTTGCTCTTTCGAGGGAAATCCTGCACTCAGCTTTGCTTCTCTTTTTATCTTTCTTTAGTTCTCTTCCACCACACCTTTGTATATTCTTTGATCTAGTTGTGAAAAGTGAAGAGATAAGAATTGTATTCTGATAAAGTTTCCCATGAGATTTTGAAAGCCAGAGGAGATGGCTGGGGAGATGCCAAGGCTGGCTGGGGAGACGCCGAGGCCGGCTGGGGAGACGCCGAGGCCGGCTGAGACTAACACCCCTCGGCATCTCCGAGTCCCTAAGTCTACCTGGGGACACAGCTCAATAGTGATTCTTGAATTTCAAATTACTACCATTTTTGGCCCTGAGGGTTTTCCTAACCGTTCTCCACAGAAGTAAAATGGAAAGAGAAAATTTCATTTTTCTTGGAGTCAGCCAAGTTAAAATTGCATTTTTTTCCCAATAACTTTTCTCCAGAAAATAAAGCGACAGGAAGGAAAGCAAGTGAGAGATGTATCACTCACACACACACACACACACACACTCACACACACACACACACGCACTCACACAATGATGCTGCAGAGAGCCTGTGACTGAGTTCCTGCGGTTCGGTCATCCCTCACAGATGGGAGCAAGCGCAGGTCTCGGGTTTCAAGCTCACTAGCACAGCCAAGCCCTCCTGTGGCCTACACCCATGTGTGTGTATTGTTACATGCTTATACAGGCACTGTTATACACGACTGCACTGCAGAGATCCAGGAAAGGACACACACAGTGAGAAGGCAGTTTTTAAACAGATAAAACCCTAAGTTAACGTTTATCAGTGCACGTAGTTACACAGAGTAAAAGGTTCCTTCCTGGCATATTCACATACAAATATAACATACTTTGTTTTACCCCAATACCTCCTCTCCCCTTCCTTCTCTCCTCATTCTCTTCCTTTCCTATAAGAGTCTCCTTTCTACCATCCAGTCATTTATTTTGATGACAAATTGTTTTTTCTTCTTTTTTAATGGTATATATTTGTGATACATAACAATTACATTTATTTTGGAGAACTGCTACATACGGATACTGTATCTTCATTACTTTCAGTCTCCTCTGCTCCCCCTATCTATTTGTTCCCCCATTCACCCACACATCCTGTCTCCCTCCCCATCGCTCTTTTACTTTAAGCTGTAATTTATCTATATTTGGAAATTCTCAAATAAGAGAAATAGTTAACCTTCTGTTAAGTATTAATTTCACTTAACATTATGGAATTTCTAATTTTAGCTCTTGGAGGAATCTCCAAATTGATTTCCACTGTAGTTGTACTAGTCTACACTCCACCTACCATGTAGAAGGTATCCTTTCTTCTCTGCAATCTCATCTACACTTGCTTTTTGAGTCCTTGATGATAGCCATTCTTAGTAAGAGAGAGGCTCAGTTGTTTTGATTTGCATTTCTTCAATGGCTGAAGACCTTGAATGTGTTTTTGGGTATTCATTAGATATTTGTATCTCTTTCTTTGAGATGTGTCTACTCATTTCATTCACCCATTGTTTTTGGCTGGATCACGTATTTTGGGAGGGTTGATTTTTTTCAGTTCTTTATATATTCTACGTAATAGTACTCTATCAGAAAAGTAGCTTTCAAATTTTTTCCTCATTCTGTGGGTTGTCTCTGCACTGTGTTATTTCTTCTGCTGTGCAGAATATTTTTAATTCAATATAACCTCATTTGATGATTTGGGATATTATTTTTTGTGCTACTGGAATTCTGCTCAGGAAGTCTTTACTTATGCCTATGTCTTTAAGAGCTTTAACCTACTTTGCCTTCTAGCAGTTTCAATGGTTTGTTTTGTTTTCATTTTTTGTTGTTGTTGTTTTTCTTATTTTAGAAAGCAACACAGAAAAAAGGATAGAAATAATACAGAATTTCAAAAAACAAACAAAACAAAACAACAGTAAGAAATCGACAGTAGTTAATACATTCCATATTGTTATCTTAGAAGTAGTTGTTCAGGTTACGAGATCTAGGCATAAAAAATGATCAATCAGACAATAACAGCACAAATTGTTCTTTTTGATGCATAGAGATTAGTAGTATAGTTATCTCGCACATATATACATACATAGTTATATGTGTAAACCTACATACATGTAATCTTTTCCTTTCTTCCATTTCTCCTTTCCCCTATCCCAGTTGTTCTTTCCTTTTGAGCCCTTTTTTTCTCTTTCATTATTACAATATCTATTGTGCATTTTGGATCTTATTGCTCTTTCAGTTTTTTATTATTTTTTTTGCTAGTTTTTATATATAGGTCTTTGATCCATTTTTATTTCATTTTAGTACATGGTAAGAGATGTGGATCTAGATTCAGTCTTGTGCATGTGGATAGCAGTTTTCCCAGCACCATTTGCTAAAGGGGCTACCTTTCCTGCAGAGTATGTTTCTGGCCCCTTTGTTAAAGATCAGATGCATGGTCTTGTTTCTGTGTCTTCTATTTTATTCCATTGGTCTACATATCTTTTTTTTTCTGGTATCACATTGTTTTTATTACTATAGCTTTGTAGTATGAATTGAAATCTGGGATTGTAGTGTGTCCCCACTTGCTTTAGCTCATGATTGTTTTGGCTGTCTTGGGTATCTTTTGGCTCCATGTAAAGTTTGGGATTAGTTCTCCTACTTCTGTGAAAACTGTTGTTGGCATTTTGCTAGGAACTGCATTCGATCTATATACTACTTTTAGCAATATATAGCCATTCTGACAATATTGATTCTGTGGATCCAGGAACAGGGGATGTCTTTCTATTATCTAATGTCCTCTTCAATCTCTTCCATAAGAATACTTTAGTTTTCATTATAGAGGTCTTTCACTACCTTGGTTAGGATGAGTCCTAGGTATTTAATTTTTTTTGTCTTTTTTTGTCTGTTTTTTTCAGATTAGAATCTCACTATGTAGCTCAGGCTGGCCTCGGACTCACAATGTAGCCCAGGTTGGTCTAGACTTGCAGACATTCTCCTGCCTCCGCCTGCTGAGTGCTGGTATGACAGGTGTGTGCTATCATGCTCTGCTGTAATCAACTGCTTTGAAGCTATCATAAATGGGATTGTTTTCCTAATTTCTTTCTCCATGGATTTATTACTAGCATACAGGAATGTTACTGATTTTTATGTCTGTCTTCCACCTTTGAATTTTTTTTTAGCTGTAAGAGCCTTCACGTATAGTTTTTTAGATTTTCTATACGATCACATCATCTCCAAATAAAGACAGTTTGACTTCTTTCTTTCCTCTTCATATTCCTTTTATTTCCTTCTCTTGCCTGAGTTCTGTGGTTAAAGTTGTGAGGAGTATGTTGAAAAGGAGTGGTGACAGTGGACACAGTTGTCTCATTCCTGATTTCTGAGGAAAAACTTTCAGTTTTATACCATTTAGTTATGATGTTGGCTGTGACTTCGTGACAAACCACAGAAACTATGCAAACACATGGAGATTAAATAATACAGTCTTAAATAATTGGTAAGTTAGAGAAGAAATCAGGGAAGAAATTTGAAAATTTCCTAGAATTATATGACGGTACAACATATCAGAACCTGTAGAATACAATGAAAGAAGACCTAAGAGGGAAGTTTATAGCTCTGAGTGCCAACAATAGAAAAACAAATAGACTCGAAATAAATAACCCAAGGATGCATTTCAAGGTCATAGAGAAACAAGAGCGATCTGAAGTCAAAACTTGCAAAAGGAAAGAAATTATAATGGTCAGAGCAAGAATCAATGAAATTGAGACTGAGAAAAAAATACATAGATCAATGAATCCTTGGTTCTTTGAAAGGATAAATAAAATTGATAGAATTGGTTACCCACACATACCAAAGGAAAAACAAACTACCCACATCAAGACAATCAGAAATGAAAAATGCAAAATTACAACAGAAACCACTGAAATCCACAGATACAAGAAACTATTTTGAAAACATGTGCTTTGCTGGGTGTGGTGGCTCACGCCTATAATCCCAGCACTCGGGAGGCTGAGACTGGAGGATCATTGTGAGTTCGAGACCAGCCTGGGCTACAAAGTGAGCTCAAGGCCAGTCTGAATGGCATAGTGAGACCCTGTCTCAAAAAGACAAGGACTGGGGATTTAGCTCAGTGGCTTAAGCACCCGCCAGACAAGTGCGAGGTCATGAGTTCAATCCCCAGTGCTGGAAAAAAAAAAAAAAAGGAAAGAAAACATGTGCTTTAATAAATCAGAGAATACAAAAGAAATGAATAAATTCTGAGACACATAACTTACCAAAGTTAAACCAAGAAGATGAATAAAAACTGGATAGACCAATGGCATACAATAATGTTGTTACAATAATAAACACTCTAGCAACCTATAAAAACACAGGAACTGATGGATCCACCACCAAATTTTAGCAGAACTTCAAAGAAGAACTAACACTAATATTCCTCAAGCTCTTTCATGAAACTGAAAAGGAAGAAACACTTCTAAACTCATTCCATGAAGCATACATTACTCTGATACCAAAATCAGGCAAAGATTCAACCAAAAGAGAATAGTACAGAGCAACATCTGTGATGAACATTGGTGTAAAAATCCTCAATAAGATACCTGCAAACAGAATGCAATAAATCACTGAGAAGATCACACATCGTGATCACATGAACTTCATTCCAGGGATGCAAGGATGAGTCAACACAAGTAAATCAATGCATATCATACACTGTATAAATAGAATATGGGGTAAAAGTCACAGAATAACCTCAATAGATACAGAAAAGGCTTTGATAAAATCCAACATCCATTCATGATAAAAAAATTCTGATAAAAATAGGAATAGAAGGACATTACCTTAAACTGATAAAAAGCCATTTATGGTGGTTCTTTTTAGATCTTAAGCCATTTTATTTGAGGTATGATAGACACAAAAAGGTAACTAATTAATACATACAACTTGGTGAGTTTGGAGAAATGTACATACCTACAAAACTATAGTGCTGAGCTATGATACAAACCAGTGGTGACAAACCCATGACACATGTGCCACAGCAGGCCATCTGCATCATTTAAAGCTCTAAAAGGTTTGCCAACATGGCCATAAGCCAATGCATCACCTCTAAAAGTCTCACCTACCACTTTTTTATTGGCATTATTTCAACTGTGATAAGAAAAGTTAACGTATGACTTATGTTTTTAGAAAATGTTTAAGCACATAATACAGTACTAGTAAGTGTGAGTACTATGCTGTGCAATAGATCTCTAGGCCTCTCCAGTCAAAGGGTACAAAGTTTCGGTTATTCTCTTTTTAGCCACAGGAAGCATGGATGGTTTGGTAGACTTTTCTCTAAAACAAAACTGGGAAGATTGCCCAGGATGCTCACTTCACATGCAATACATCAGCTGGAAATAACAGCCTTCAATACCTTCACTAGCTCAGTAGCTCATGTTAATAAACCAAAAGACATGCACAGAAAACAAGAACCGAATACATGAATAACGTATAGACAACAGTTCTATGCATTAGTTGGCTCTCCTGCCAAACTAAAAGCAGTTTTTATAACTATTTCCCACCATCTTTTTAAGACAACTTTTAGTTTACCCTAGAATAGGAAACAGCCACATTCTAACGCATTCTTAATGCGTTAAGCTTCGAAAAGTTAAACGAGCCACAGTCATTATTAAAAGTAAGCAAATGTATAAAAGTGATGCCAATTCTATTTGCAGACATAGAAATCCAAAGGAATTAAAAGTCATACCACTGTCACTTCCATAGCTATGTTTAGAGGTAGTGCAAAGTTCAGCAGGGCTAGACGGCTGCTCATAGCATACCAGGACTTGGCTTGTTTGTTTTTGATAGTCAGGTGCTTTGTAAACCTGCTTAGCCGGCGACCGCAGAACAGGAAGAAGGGATTCTTCAGTATAACAGTGCTACAGTGCCAGTTCCTATTCCATTATCAAGAAATTCATTGTTAAGCAAAAAGGTGCTGCTGTAATTTGAGGAGGAAAGCACACTACATCCTAGTCCAACATAGTTCTATGAGATGTTCAGCCAAATTGCGTTGCTCATAATCAACTTCCCCAATCTTTGTGCTCTATAAAGACAATATAGCTATTTCATGAGCTTAGACTCTTAGAATCATCTAATTTGATGCTTAGTATAAAAGTCTTGTTAGTAAAAAAAAAAAAAAAGTCACTGATTTCTGGATGGTAATTTTTTCCTATATGCTTGCAATAAACACAGCAGAGATACCAAACAGCTGTAGCATCTTCTTGGGCACATAAATATTATGCATGAACCAATCAAGAACAGAAATGATCATGGGCATGGTGTCCTATGGCAACCTGAATTCACACCAGGCAGGCAATTAAGATTCTGTGCTTCCAGTAGGCATTTTGATCTGACTGATTGCTCTCCTTAAAGTTGTCTCAGGGAAGCATAGATATCTTCTATATGTTCACTATAAAAGTTTGGGTCAGTTCCATCTTCTGGAACCACAACACTATCTACAAGAACTAGATCAGAGAAAGCCTGAAGGACACATTTTTCTGCAGGGGCTTGGAGAGGGAGTATTAAACAAAACTGGCTCAGGCAAAACTTTTTTTTTTTTTGGCACCAGGGATTGAACTCGTGACCTTGCACTTGCCAGGCAAGCACTTGCACCACTGAGATAAATCCCCTTCTTTAACAGGATTGAATTCTGGCTGTCTCTGCCTCAGGCACACACACACACACACACACCCATTTTCAAGCATTTTGGTAGTTTTAGCAGTAATTTTTTTCAATAGTCTAAGTTTTGTTCCTTTTTTCAGAGAATGATGGCCTGAAGCTATTCACTGTCTTTGTTACCAACTTTCTAAGAGCTGCCCAGGCTTGGAGGCTGCAGCAGTGTGTACACACATGCTTTTCACCTGCCATCCTCATCTTGGCCTTATTTTTGGCATTAATTTTCATATTCCTGATGAATCGGAGAACCATGACTTCCCATTCACCAGGCAGAGGTTCAGAAGTAAGAAGCAAAATAGATGTGTGCCCAAAGAATCAGAGACTTAAATCCACCAGAGACCAGTCAATCTGGAAATACAAAATGGAAAATTCCAGAGATCAATAATTCCTCAGTTGGAAGCTGCCCTCCCTTCTGAGTGGTACGCTACAATCTCACATCCTCCAGCTCTATCCCTTTGGGACATGCATCATCCCCTTCTCCAGTGTATCCATGCTGTATATGCTACCAACCCATTAGTCACTTCAGTCACCCTCTCAGTCATCAGATAAATAGTTGTGAATTCACAGCTTTTATGTTCAAGTAATCCTTACTTTACTCAATAATGGCCCAAAAAGGGCAATGCTGGTAATTCAGATATGCTAGAAATGTGGTAAATGCTTCCTTTGATTGAAAAGGTAAAAGTTATCTACTTAGTAAGAAAAAAAACTGTATGCTGAATTTGCTAATTATGACAGTAAGAATTATCTTCTATCGCTGAAACCATGAAGAAGAAAATAGAAGAAAATAGAAATTTTGTGCTTATTTTGCTGTTTCACCTCAAAGTAACAGCCACAATACATGAATAAGGATTAGTTACGATGGAAAAGGCATTAGATACATATATATGCATATGTTCAGGAAAAATACAGCATATGTAGGATTTGGTACAATCTGTGGTTTCAAACATCTGCTGTAGATCTTGAAATATACCCAGGACCCATGGATTAGGGGGTTGGGGGACTGCTGTATTCAGATGTCCTGATTTCTTCACTTGAATAAACAGAGTCACCCCTTTAAGACAAGTATTTCAGTTAAGTCTATTGAGTAAAGGATTTTCTTTCTAACTCTTGTAACAAGTATATTCTTTCTTCACAAGAAAAATCTGGCATAGTTGTGGCAGAAAATCTATCTGCTAGTGGAGGCTATTAATATTCCATCCCTTTCTCCATCCAAGGAAGAGCTGAGCTAAGACGAAAAGATCAGAGGGAAGGTCTATGCTGTGCTATCAGATTTAGAGGAGGGCTGCTGTGCAGATGTCCAGAAGGCAGAGAGGTCATCTCCATCCTAGCCACTCTGGAAACTTCACAGACAAACCATATTTCAGGAGAGCGAAATGACTGCTTTAGTTTCCCTATGGAAGATATTTAAAAGACCCTAAAGTTTTCTCTAAGTCAAACAGGAATTGATGAGCAATGTTAGAGCTTATTATTTTTTTGTGTTAGAATCTGGGTGCATAATTATCATGGTGGAAGAACAAAACTTTGAAACGTTTTTGAAATACCTTTGAGGCCAAGTTCTATTCGGAGCAAGGAGATGCAGGTGTGCATGTCTTGGCAGCACTGGAATCCCCGTCCACCGCTCCATGGCTGGCTGCCCAGCCTGCTTAACCAAGTGCACGCCTACACACGAGGTTAGAAGGATCTCAAGCATCTGCCTTCTGGTTTCATTTTGGAAATAAATAATAGAGGCCGCTAAGTTATTCTGCCTTATGATGAATAACACAAATGGTTTACATTAGAGCCCTTCATATTTCTAACATGGAGGAGGTATCTTAAATAAATACTGAAGTTGCCTCTGCCTGTAAGAATTAATCTATTAACACTTAGCAAACTGTATCCTTTGGAAATGTCAGTGATACTATTCCTGAGATTAGAGGACAGGGAGTATCCTACGTGCCCTTTATTGATTCACTAAATAAACACATAAGAGCACATCAAGGACTAGTCATCATGCTGCTGAGAGCGCAGTAGTGACAAAGTGGTGGGCTAGTCACTGCCATCGGCGTTCTCAGCTCAGAGGGAAGAGACGCGTGGGCAGGCGACAGTCCTTTGTGGTGATGAGCAACACGACAGGAACCACAGCACCGAAACCCAGTGCGAGAACAGGAAGAAGCCCGCTCAGAAGCACTCTGGAGGGTTTCCAGAAAGACAACCATCTAAAATTGAGACAGATTCTGTCCAGCGAAGTGTGTGTGCACACCTGTGTATTTACATGTGTGTGTGTACCTGTGTAGGTACACATGTGTGTGCACACGTGTGTACATATGCTGGCGAAGAAGAAAGGAACAAGGACAGCACTGCAGGAATAAAACTGTGCAAAAGTTTAAGAACTCAGATCACTTTAGAAGAGCAGCGTGTTTGGGAGTTTTTAAGAGGTAAACCTGGAAAAGAAAATAGGAACCAGATCCCAAAAATCTTCCCAATGATATTAAGTTTAAACTTTCTCCTGAGGGCAATCCTGGGCTTATGAAGGTTTTTTAACCAGGGTAATGAAATAATGAGATTTGTATTTTATAAAAATGTCTCCAGTGACCAAGTGGGAATTAGATTAAAGAGGGAGACAATTTTGGAGACTCATAGTGGAGAAATGATGAGTTTAAAGGCATAAATTGAATTGAAAAAAAGAAAAAGAAAAAGCCTTCAAGGGAAAGAATTTGACTAGATGGAATAAAAGGGAGAAAAGCATCCAATGTAAGCCACAAAGTACTGCCTGAACATCGGTTTCCAATACCATCCCCCAAAAAGTAGTGTGTGTGTGTGTGTGTGGGGGGGGGGTTCTTAGCAGGAATAGCCATTTCTAGGCCTGATGAAGGAAATTTGCAACATGAACACTGAGCTTCTAGCTGTGTCAGGAAGTAAGGAAGTAGAAAAACAAAGCCAAACGAGCCCCCTACCCAATCCCACAGACCTCCACATGACAATGACAGACAGAAAGGAATGCAGGAACCAACTAAGAGAGTTAGCCACAGCAAAACCTCAAACAAGTAGAGCAATAAAATAAACACAATAGAATTCAATTATAATCCAAAGTATAAAGTAGCCCTAAGTCCTTACTATTATAAATAAATGACTGGATACATAAATAAAGAACAGGTGAATCTCCTAACTTCTGCCCAAAGAGCAGGGGGAGACCAAGGTGTTCACAGGCAACAATACCGGTGATGGGTCACAGTGACTGCATGGACACATGATGCAGTGTGATGAGACGAGTACTTTAGTTCTGTGACTGTTCTCTAAAAACTGTATCCCCAATTTAACCATGAGGAAGACATCAGACAAGTCCCAACTGAGGAGCATACTCCAAAATATCTGACCAGTAGTTTCAAAACTATTAAGATAACCAGAAACAAGGGACATCTGTGAAACTCCCAGTCATGAAGAGTCTAAAGAGAAATATAATGAATAAGTGAACATTTTAGATAGGATTCTACAGTAGAAACATACAGATTAATCTATGAACAGTGACTAAAACATAGGTTAATAATAATATTGACTTATTAACTGGGACAAAGGTACTATACGAATGTCAAGATGTTCATTCTATATAGGAGAAGCTGGAGTGTATCAAAACTCTATACTGTAATTTTTTTCTATAAATTTAGAAATATTCTAAACTAAGAAGCTTTTTTAAAAAATGAGGAAGAAATTTGGGTAGAAACAAAACATGAGTTTCTGAGATAAGAAAAAAATTAAGTTTAGCTCGGTGTCTGAGAATAGCACGCAAGGACCGAAGCAGCCATGACCTAACGCACTTGGTGCTCAAGAAGTTTCGTTTGATGGGTGGGAGAGAAGAAAACGTAGACTGAAACAAAACACTCAGGACCTTTATGCCAGTTGAGGAGGGCTTTTCATTTGGATAAATACGCCTACAAATGGAGGAGAAAGTATCGATTTCACAGAAACGATCCATTCAACCACACTGCCATTTGGGAGCACGATTCTCCTTGGCGCGATGGATGGAGCATGGAGAACCTTCAGAGACCGAGCCTTGAGGAAATGCCGAATGAAACGAGACTGGCGTGCCTCAAGTCGCCAGTAAGATTCCCAGCGCGGGGTAGAGATCTGGTCTGGTGAGGATACACGATGGGGCAATGTTTGGATGACACAAAAATACACTGTAATCAAAATGACCTCTGTGTGTCCTTAAATCATCCGTGAAATATTGCATAGGCACAGAACGATGTGTGCACGCCACGTATGCAGAAACTACACAGCGCATGACATTACCACTGGAATTATCCTCCCTTCACTGAGTCATTCACACAGCAGATCGTCACCTCCTTTGTGACAAGATGACGCAGAATGGCCTTCACCGTACATCAATGTGTACGTCCTTATTAGTTTAGGTTCATTTTGAGTTTAGCTCATTCTGAAAACTTCTGCCTTTTAATTGAATTGCTTCATCTATTTTTAATTAATGGTATTGCTAAGATAATTACACTTAGGGTTTCCATTTCAGCTATCTGTTTTCTGTTCATCTCGTCTATTTTTTGTTTCTCTATTCCTCATTTCATACCATTTTGATGTAATGAATTTTCTTAGAATATCATTTTTTATTTCTATTATCTTATTAAATACCTCTATGTATTTTCTTGGTGGTTTCTCTAAAGGTTATTGCACACATATTTTAGTTTTCATTCTACTTAGACTATTGTGTCATTTTACAGAAAGTATAAGAACATTATATTCTCATTTTTGTATTATTTATTTGAATTTGTCTATAGGTGAATACACAGTTGTTACTATAATTTAATCAATTCAAAATAATAAATATTTGTTTCATACATTTTTACAGTTGTCAATTTTAATTGATTCATTTAGACGCAAAGAAGAACATTATGCAATGGCAACATGCTCAACCCATCAGGAAGGTGCAACCTTTATACACACAGATGCATCCAACAACAGCACACTGAAAGTATGCTAAGTGAACTGAACAATTTGAGAGACCAACAGTCAGTTCAGCCATAATAATTAATACTTTAATATTCTAGTGCCACTATCAATAGGAAAACTACACAAACGATCAGGAAATAAATCAAAGGTGAACAGTACTAAAAACCAAGTCAGCCCAAGAGATGTGCAGAACACTTCATTCAGCAGTAGGATATACATTCTTTTCAAGTACATATGTACTGTTTTCTAGGACAGATCATATATATATGTCAATAAAACAAGTTGCAGTAAATTCAAAAAGATTAAAATAATGGTATTCTCTAACCTTAAGGGGATAAAAATTAGACATCAATAACAAAGAAATTTGAGAAATTCACAATTATGTAGAAGTGAAATCACGTGATAAGACTTGTTTTGTTTTGTTTTGTTTTTGTTTGCAATACTGGGGACTGAATTCAAGACCTTAATGTATGCTAGGGTCCACAATGAATTACACTCCCCACTTTTTAAAAATGTTATTCTTAGACGGGGCCTCACTAAGTTGCCCAGACTGGCCTTGTGATTCTCTTGCCTCCGCCTCACTGCTTAGAATTAAAGATATGCACTATCACACCCAACTAAATCTCACACTCATAAACCACCAGCATATCAAAGAAGAAATCAAAAAGGACAACAGAAAATACACTGAGATGTATGAAAATGAAAAAGCATATCAAAACTTATACGATACAGTAAAAGCAGACTCAGAAAAATGTATAGTTATGAACGGAAACATAAAAAAACAAGATTTTAAATCAAGAGATTTCTTCTCTTTCTTCTTATGAAACAAAACAAAACGATCCCAAAGAAAGCAGAAGAAAGGAAAGAAAAAATATTTGAATGGTAATAAGTAAGACCTACGATAGTAAAACAGTAAGGAAAAACAACAAAACCAAATGTTGATTGTTTGAAAAAAATCAATGAAATTGATAAAACTTTAGCTAAATTGATGAAGAAAAAAATGGTAACTCACAAATCACTAAAATCAGGAATGAAAGAGAGCATCACACTAATGACCCAACAGAAACAGAAAGAATGTAAGGGAATACTATGAACAACTGTCAGCAAGCCAGACAACCTAAGCAAGTAGGTAAATTCATAGAAAGAAGTAAAATTACCAAACATAGAATATATGAATAGACTAACAACAAGTGAAGCACTGAATTAATAATCTTTTAAAAAATTCCACTAAAAGAAATGCCCAAGAGCAGATGCCTCCTGGACGAGCTCTAGTAAAGAATTAGCAGCAATCCTTCACACGTCCTTCCTGAAAACAGCAGAGGAAAGGACCCCTGCCGGTATGCTCTGTGTGTCAGGTTGTGTAAATGCACCGAAGACAGTCCTCATGTGTTGGCTGCAGGGTGTTTCCTTCTTCATAACAGAATGAGGTCTGTCAGCTCAAAGTTTACTGTTTAAACAAACTCAGACTTTTCTCCATCCACGGATTTTAAATAGAGCCTAAGCATACAGATCTTTGCCAGGTGGAATTTGTTTGAATAGCCCATGAAACTGCCTCCAGTACCTCTAGCCACAGATGAAAATAAATCCTGTTGCTACAGAAAACCAAAATTGCTGCTATGATACGAGCCACCTGAACGGAGCCTCTTTCCCATCCTATTGCGTGAGAGTACCAGTGAATCCAAGCCCCTTACTAGTCTCTCCTTTCCCCAGGAGTTCCCAGCATCGCCTCCTCTTCACAGGAGTGTTCCACACACTAGCCTGTGCACACCCTCATGCTGTGAAGGACTCTGCCTTGTACACAATCCTATCAAAATGCTACCTGAGCAAAGCTCAGGCATGTTGTTGCCACCTGTGTTGGCATCTTTTTCCTTAGCCTTCAAATTTCTGAATGTCATAATAGACCTATGCTATCCTCAGACCAAAATAACACAAAGTCGTCCCATAAAAAAGAAAACTGCAGATCAATATCCCTATGAATGTAACATAGACATCTGTAACAAAATAGTAGCAAACCAAAACCAGAAGGAGAAAAAGGATTACACACTGTAATCATTTAGATATGGTACCAGGAATGCAAGGCTGGTTCAATGTGTGAAAACATCAATGAATGAAAGTTATTGTATAAGTAAAATAAATGACAGAAATGACATTTCAGTGAATAAAGAAAAGGAATTTGAAAAACCCTCAAACCCTTCAATGCTAAAATCACTCAACAAACTAGAAATATAAGTTCCTCAACCTGATAGTGAATATTTCTGAAAAACTCATAGCTAACATCATACTTAATGGTGTACAATGAAATGCTTTCTCCATAATATCGAGAACAAAACAAGAATCATGACTCTTCTATTCAATACAATTCTGCAGGTTCTGTTCTAGGTATTTAGGAGAAAAAATTAAATAAAAAACATATGTAAGCCGGGCGTGGTGGCTCACGCCTGTAATCCCAGCACTCGGGAGGCTGAGATAGGCGGATTGTTGTGAGTTCAAAACCAGCCTGGGCTACAAAGTGAGCTCAAGGCCAGCCTGAACGGCATAGTGAGACCCTGTCTCAAAAACACCAGGGCCGGGGATCTAGCTCAGCAGCCTAAGAGCCTGCCTGGCAAGCGCAAGATCATGAGTTCAATCCCTGGTGCCGAAAAAAAAAAAAAAGGATATGTATTGGTAAAATTCTCTACTTGCAGATGATATGACCACTTGGTATATAGATAATCCTAAGGAAGACACATGCATCTACACATGCACACACACATAGTTGTACACATACACACACATACACATGAACTCTATAGCTAAAGAAATGACTTATGCAAGGTTTCAATATATTCTTGCTATACAAATTGCTTCAATTTCTACACAGTTATATTAAAACATCTAAAAATAAAATTAAGAAAAAAATTCCATTTGAAATTGCATAAAAAAGAATAACACATTAGGACTAGGCTTAACAAAATAAGTATAAGACTGTCTTGGTTACTTTTCTCTCATTGCTGGGACAAAACACCTGACACCAAAAGTGAAGCAAGGAAAGGTTTATTTAGCTTACAGTTTCTAGAGATTTCAGTCCATAATCAGCTGGTTCCAAGGCAGGGTGGCATGGCACTGGGGCAACACTTCAAGGAAGCAGCCAGAGCAAAAGGGGCAAATAAACCTCTTCTCCTTCCTTATATTTTACATAGGCTACCACCTCCCCCGCCTTCAGGGTAGGTGTAACACTCACACCATCTGCCTGCTCTCCACTTGCACAGGCTGAGGATGTTGCAAATTAGGGACCCTGGCCCCCTACTGAATCACTTAAAGTTCTGACCTTCTCAGATTGGCACAGTGAACAATATCCTAGAATAGTAACTGCTTTTTCTCTACACCCCAGGATATAGAGCTGCTGAGTTACTTAGTTAAGCTTGTAGACTTCTCAAGTTGACACAATGTATAAACCATAACAAAGATTTTAACACTAAATCATAAAATATTATTAAAAAATTAAAGAAAATTTATGTAAATGGAATGTCACCTTATATATGAATTGGAAATTATTCAGATGGAAATGATTTCCAATGATCTACAGATTTAACACAATCCAAATCAAATCCTAATTGCCTCTTTTGAAGAAACTGACAGGTGATGCTAAATTTTAAGCAGAAATAGAAGGGATCCAGAATAGACAAAGTGATCCTGAAAAAGTAGAACAAAGACGAAGAACTGACATAACTGATTTCAAAACTTTATAAAATGCTGAAGTAACCAAGACTGTGTGTTATTGGCATAAAGACAGGCAAGTAGATTAATAAAATGGAATCTGAAGTTCAAAACTAGATTGATATATTTATGGTAATATGATTTTCACCAAGGAGCCCAAGAAAATTCAATACAGAAATAGTCATTCAACAAATGGTACTAGTACAAATGAGCTATATCTGCATGCAAAAGAATTACATTGGACTTCTCTCTCAAATCATGCACAAAACTTAATTAAAAGGAGATCAAATATTATACTTAAATGTAAGAGCTAAAATAAAAATTGGTCATAAAAACTTTTTAGAAAAAAAAATTTTGATGCCAATCTCTGTAATAATTACATTAGGTAATGTTTCCCTAATATACCAAAAAGGCAAACAAACAAACAGTAAATAAATAAGAACTTAATCAAAATTTAAAATTTTCATGTTTCAAAAGATAGAAACTATTAAGAATTTGAACATATAAGCCATATTGTGGATTTAAAATGGCAAATCATGTATCTGGTAAGAGTCTAGCATTCAAATTGCATAAAAAAACCTTTATAATCCAATGATAGAAAAGTTATATAAACCAATTTAAAAACTAACAAAAGACATGAATTAAGTACTTCTCCCAGAAGATTTACAAATATTCAGTAAGTACGTGATAAGATCCTCAATATCATTAGTCATTAGAAAAAAGCAAATCAAAACCACACTGAGATGCCACTTCGTACCATAGGATATTTATTATCACAAAGATAGACAATAATAAGTATTGGAAAGAACATGTAAGAAATTGAAACACTCACACATAGTTAAAGGGAACAAAAAATGTGCAATCATTGAGAATAGTTTTGGAGTTCCTTCGCCAGTCAGCAGAGTTACCATATGACCCTGCAATTCCACTCCTAGCTGCACATAACCCAAGAAAACTGATGACATGCACAGAAACTTTTACACCAATGCTCAAAACCAGTATCATTCATAGCTGTTACAATGTGAAAACAACCCAAATGCCCAACAACTGATGAGTTTAAAAAGTGCATCCACAGAGTAGAGTATCACTCGATAATAAAAATGAATGATGCGCATGGCACAAGACAGATGGAAAGGACAGACACAAGCAGGAGTGTATAGTTGTGTTTACATAACAAATTCAGAGACAAAGAAAAGACCAAACTGCAAAGCATGTATCTGATAAGCACTGAGTGGTTGCCAGGGGCTGAGATGGAGTTGGTAGGGAATAATTATTAATGGCATGTGACTTTATCAGGGTTGCAAAGATATTCTAAAATTGATTTTCTTCAGTTGCAAAATGGGTTGCATAATTTTGTCAGTATACTTAAAAAAGTACTGAACTTTACGCTTCAATATGGCAAATTTTATGGTGTGTAAATTATCTCTTTTTTTAAAAAAAGCATAAAAAGGAATCTTACAAATTTCAAAGAAATTAAGAAAAAACTTGCTATTCTAATACACATTTATTTATTATTCTTGCTGACTTTCATTTCTTTTTCATGATCTGATTTTCCACTTGCTGTTTCTGGACTTCCTTTAGTACTTCTCGCAGTACAGATATGCTGGCAACTAACCATTTAATTTTTATTTGAAAAATGTCTCTATATCATACTGTTGCTGCCTTGTGTATAATGTGTGATGTTTCTCCGACACTCTTCCAGATTTGCTCTCTCAATCTTCAGCAGTTGGACTATGAAGCATGTGATGAACCTGGGTACAGTTTTCTTTATATTTATCACACTTGGGGTTCATGAGCTTCTCAAACATCTACGTTCATTTCTCTCACATATGATGTTTTTGATATTGCCCCACATGCTACTATATTTTAAATTTTAAAATGTTTTCTGGTGATGCTATAAATTTTTTTATTAGTACAATTTATTATCTGTTTCCTTCCTCCTCCTCTCTCCATCTTGTGAACTCCTTCCCATTGTTGAAAGCTCTATCTCCCTACTTCCTATTATCTATCTTTATTTTACTCTTTGTTTATTTTTTGGGTTTCTCATATAAAAGAAAACATGTAATATTTAAGTTTCTGTATCTGACATACTTCACTTAACATTATGGAGTTAAGGTGCATACATTTTCCTACAAATGATTTGTTTATCTTCCTTTATAGTAGTATAGTATTCCATTGTGTGTAAATATATTTTCTTCATTCATCAGTTGATGGACATATAGGCTGCTTCCAAGATCTAGCTATGAATTATGCTGTTATAAACATGGGTGTGCATGCATTACTTTAATATGATGTGTTTAACTCATTCAGGAAGATACCAGCAGCAAGAAAAGGTGGGAATTTCTACTTTTGTTTGTTTGAGGAATCTTGATGCTGATTTCCATAGTGGTTGCCCTAGTTTCCATTCCTAACAATAGAGAAGGGCTCCTTTCTCCCCAAAGCCTCACCAGCATTTGTTATTCTTTGATCTGTTGATGATGGCTATTCTTCCTGGGGTAAGGTAGAATCTCAGTGTTGTTTTACTTTGCATATAATTTTTATCAATATAATTTTAAATTCACTTTTTTTTTTCAGTGCTAAGGGTACACAGATTCTAGGCAAGCATTCTCTCAGTGAGCTACACCCTGAGTCCCTCTGATTAGTTTTCTGTTTCTTATCTCATGAATATATTTACCTTTACATCCTTGAGCACAATTATAATAGCTACTTTTCTGGATCATCTCCATTTATTGCTTTCTGTCTTAAGTATAGATGAATTTTTTTATAGATCGATTTTCTTCATATGCACGTGCACTGATTTACAACTAACTCTGCCATGGTCCCTCAGAACTCCTTCCTGTGGTTCTTCCCCTGATTTTCATGAGTTTTATGCAGTCAGCTCGGTGCAAACTGGAGTCAGCTTGCATGAAAACAGTCACAAAAATTGGGAAACTCACCTAATGCTATTTCCTTCTCCCAAGTGTTGGTGTCCTTCCAGTTTCTGTATGTTTTTGATTATTTTTCATTGCCTACAAGTGGATGATTTTTATACTTTTCCAGAGTTTGCAGAAGCTATTAGTAGGAAGGCTGGACTGATGGGAGTTGCTCTATTAGTAGGAGACATGAATCTCTGTGGTCAGGTTGCAACAATGGTGAATTCCATTCCCAGAGCGACCACACTGAGGAAATAAGCGACTATTAGAATAATGTGTGATCAGTAATCCCATGTGGGTGTGTATGAATGTGTGTGCACGCTGCAGAGGCCAGTGGCCACTGAGTGCACTGGAGAACTCTTATGTCCCACGGCTGAAATGGGGCAACGTAGAATTGCACTTACAATGAGGGAGGGATACGGGACTGAAGGAGATGAGGGCAAGAGTAAAGAAGCAAATGTGACTTGACCCTTGGGCATGAAGGGCATATCTCAGGTCCACAGGAAGCAAGCCGAGCGGCCCCGACGGTTCCTTGTTTGTTGGTTCCCTTTGGACTGCAAGCTGAGATGACGTCATTGATCCAGGCCCAAGTCAAACGGTAATATAAAGCTTTTGTTGTTATCAAATAAAATTGTCTTGAGTCTTTACAAAATTGCCCCCAGACTATAGTCAAAAGCAACAGTGAGGGAACAAATGAAACTCTTTCTGATGAGCCCAGGATAGAGTACACTTATTAAAACTAAGGCTTGGACAATCTAAATCCTACTCTGTGAGAGCAGCTTTCCACAGGCACATGAACTCACAATAAAATACTCCTGTGGGCCGCACTGACCTACACAGAAACTAGAGGGATAACAGTCCTCCAAGTTGCTTGTGGGTCACCTAGCCCAACAGCTTTATTTTGTGTAGAGGAAACTGAGGCCCAGAGAGGTACAGTCACTGAGAAATTTCACAGCTACTTAGTAACAGAGGTAAGACTCAAACCTAGGGTTTATCATTCCACTGCATGGAATCCTACTGATCCGCTGGGACTTTGAGAAATCATAGCACCCCCAAGAAGAGTTTATCCTGAGAAATAGACGCTATTCTTTCATGCATAAGTGCAAAAGAAATCAAGACTCTTATTTATATTTACAAAACAGAAAATCTTGATAATGCATTTTAACAGTTCTCCAGCTGGTGTCTATAAAAAGCTATCACTTCACTGGTCCCTTAGCTATTTCAGTAAATTTATCATTATTTGTCATCGTTTGTAAAAATATACTCCAAATTCAAGTTATTGTGTATTTTTGTTCTTAATTCAGGTCTAGGAACTCGGATAATGTACGCATCATACCCACCTTCTAAATAAACGATCTGTTTTGCTAAATAACATTTCCATTGATGGAGAGGACCACCTGGACGACTCTCCTTGAATAAAGAGCAATTATCTCCATTTTGGCTAAACCTGGCCCTATCTCTATGTACTGATATGTACAGAGCTGGCTAGGCCGTTTCTTTCTCCCTTCAATTGGCTCTAAGCAGTATAAATAGGGCTGGCTGAGATGCTGATGTACAATTTTTGAAGCTGAGTGACAGTCACTGTTTCCCTGCTCCATGATTCCCAAAAAGCATGGTTGAGCAGGCAGGCAGGATGAAGAGCCACCTCTCCAGGGCTGTCAACTGGGTTCCAGCCTTGAGATAAGAGGCTGTGATTTCCCAGGGCAGAAAAGTTTACACATCAGAACTGAAGCACTCGAAACATTGCATGCTACCTCAGTTGTGTTATGCAGGTTACTCTTTCTGCATATCCTTCCCACTGCATATTGCAGAAGTGATCTCAGACCACCAGTCTAACCCAGCTCACAGCACTCATGTCCTTCCTGCCTTTCTCACAGTCACTCATCCTCAAGCCACTCCCTTCTTCACGAGTTAATAAAACGTGGGTTGGGCCTTGGGTTGAGGCCTTCGTCCCAATGAACTATCATCCTGGCTCAACTCAGGACCCCTGGGCTCCCCATAACTATAAATACATCCTAGAGTCTTTATTCTCACCATGGGTTGCACTGGAATGGTAGACTGGAATAAACTTATTGGAGTTCCAATAACTTTTCCAAGGGATTACAAATATAACCTTCCCAGACCGAGATGAGGACCAGGACAGGCTCTCTATACATTGGCAGCACACCAGCAGTTTCCATATTTATAAAGAAACCTTTAGTTATAGTTCTGTCTACATTTAAGTTCAAATGGATATTCCAAGACCTCATCTTGTACAATAAAGATTATGAATCATTTGGGGGCTCGGAGTAATCTTTTAAAATCTTAACATCTTTGTATTCATCAGCAGCTTAGAAATTTCCTGGCCTAGGACCAGGCCTTATTCACCACTGCAGCCCCACAACGACCATGGTATCTATAACAATACATACAGTCATCTAATTAACAATTGTTGAATGACTAATAGATGAGTGTACAAAAATTTCTTTTCAAGTGATTGTAATATGGCAAAGCATCCAGAGGATTGGAATTTTCCAGTTTGGTAATAGTTTTGTCCTGGGCATATAACTGTACAAAGGTTCCAGAGAAAGTTAATCAAGGTGCCTGCTGTTTCTCCTTTACCTCAAACTCAGCTATGAAGTCCCCATTTTGTAGGAAGGAAAAACAGTCCTGTGAGAATATTATTAGTAGCAGTTAGTGTTTGAAAAACAGATTAAAAGAGTAAAATGGGATGTACTTGTGTTCATTTGTTTTCAATATTTCTAAGTCTTACATCCACGAAACATACCAGAGATCTTCAAGTAAAAAGCATTTCACAATATTTCATTTGCCAAATCAACCACAATTCCCTAGAAAGGACAGAGAGTGTCTTCTTTATATTTCAGGGTTTATCAAGCTCTCTACTGCATGATGTCTGCTTATTATATGAGGCAAATAGGTGCATCCACTTTGGGTAAATCTGACATAGGATTTCCACATTTTAAATCTCAGTTCATAACTGATATTACAGAATCCCAAAGAAAATTAGGTCCATTTGTGGCAGCTCTAACATAAATAAATTTTAAATTCCTTTTATGGCATGCAGTTAAGAAATAAAATAACATAATTTCAGAAACAAAATAGTTTCTCGCTTATTGAAGGAGAGGCATCTCTACTGTTGTGTCTTCTCACCACATTCCTTGTTTGGTCCAGTGAAATCTATGCCACAGCTCTGTCTTCCCAGAAGCTTATGAAAACACCGTGCTGAGCTCCTGCTGCCCTAGTCCTTGAGCGTCAACTAAACAACAGAGATCTTCGGTCAACACCGAGGAAGCCCTAAGAGCTCTAAAGATGAAAACGAACTGTTTAGCAGCTTCACATGCCATTGTCAGCTTTCTCAGTGCAGGAAACATCCGCAAGTAAGTATGGTGAAGTGATTTGGTTAGCGGTAGATGTATTTTGTTGCTGCCTTCGTCAGTTTCTTGGTTAGTGTCTCAGGACAGAGGGTCGGTGGCTTTCTATGTCAGATTTGTGGCTGTTTCCAGTGCAGTAGCCACCACTGAAATTAAAAATCCAGGCAGGTTTCTAATGCCGTGTTTACTGAGTTAACATGTCATGGGGCACTGGAGAGACTGTGCAAAGATGAGTTCATTTTAAAAGCCACGCGCATCTCCTTTGGAGCCTACTCAGTGATGATGAAGAGTTAACCAACCTTTTTTAGATAGCACTCCATTTATTAGCATCATTAATAACAATAATAGGCAAAAACCTGTCCCAGCTGGAGAAAGAATTGCCCTACAGGATGTAAATAGCCCCCTGTGAATGTTCATCAGCTCGACTTCTTGTAGGATTTGAGATAGAACAGGAATCTAAGTTATTACTCATCTTACTCATTAAATTTATATTTTTCCTATTAGTGTTCCCAAGGCCTTGCCAAGGTGTCTTTGACAATTTGAATGGTCCGACTCGTTTTCATTTAGCTGAGGGGAGAACACGCTGAACTGGACGCAGAGTGATACAGCTCCTGCCCTCCCCGCTCCAACCCAGCGCCTTCCAGGGCCTCAGGTTTATACACTGGTTGCACCTGGTTTCCTGGCCTTTGGTCTCCTTGCTCCAATCCATCACATGCTCCTCTGCCAAGCAACCCTAAAGAACAAATGAGAACAGTCGCCTCTCCGCCCGGGAAAATGTCGGCAGCTGTGAGCTGAAGCTCAGCTTTGCTTTACGTGCAAGGCCAGACATCCTGTGGTTCCAATCTGCGTTCCCAGCCTTACCTCACCTGACCTCTAACCTAGGCCCCCAGTGGCCATGATTGCTGATCTCGCTCTCTCTGCCTCCCCAGGCTTGATTCACACAGATCTCCGCTCTCAGCAGCCTCGGCACCTCCACGTGTTCCAGGGCTGATGCCAACCCAGCAGCATTAGGAATAAATTTTTCTCTAGTCTCCCCATTGAGAAAGCACTGTTGCTGGAAGGCTGGCTGTTGAGCTCCTTTCTCTTTCATATTTTGTAATATGTTTTTTTCAATAAGTGTATGAACTCTTCTCTACCGAGAATTTAAATCATTTCAGATTAGAAAATGAGTGACAGACAATTCAGTACAGTGGACCTTGGTCATGAAGGTCATTCTTTTCATGATTCTGGGCACAAAACGAATTGGACAATAATGGAATCAAATTCCTGAATTAAATTCAATGGTTAGGTTCAATGCTGACTTTATTGACTTGGTTCTTGTCCAATTTGGTTTGCAACCAGAATCATGGAAAGAATTAAATTTGTGAACCAACGTACCACCATATTCCTTTCATGTAACAGGAATTAAGTATGTTTGGACAGAAAGGAAAGGAAAGTAGAGGAGAGGAGAGGAGAGGAGAGGGAAGGATGAGGGAGGGAAGAAAGAAAGAAAGAAAGAAAGAAAGAAAGAAAGAAAGAAAGAAAGAAAGAAAGAAAGAAAGACTTATTTGTATAATGCTACTTTCTGACCCCATTCTCATCCTAAGAATATGACAGAAGCATGATCTATTTAAGCAAATTAATTACCTAACCCAAAATGCAGGCTCTGAAGTTCAGAGTGAGTCTCCATGCAACAGCTGAGGTGTCAAAACACATTGAAAATAATAATGCCAAAATAACAAGGTGTAATCTACACTGAGTATTTTCTTTAGGCACCTCTTCCCCTACCATTCAGTTTAGAATTGTGTTCTATAATTACCGTTATCTGTCTCAAGATTCCATTTTCTGCAGATTCCTAAGTGGATAAAATGCATACAACTTTCAGATATTGAAAATAATAATATAGGCCAGGTGTGGTGGTGTATGCCTACAATCCCAGCACTCAGGAGGCTGAGGCAGGAGGACTGCTACAAGTTTGAGGCCAGCCTGGGCTACACAGTGAGTTTAAGAACAGTTTGAACTGCATAGTGAAACTCTGTCTCAAAAAACCAAAAACAAACAAACAAAAAAAGGCAGAAAAAAGGAAAGGATGGTATAAAGGATAAACTAATACCTTTGTTGTAACTGATTAAGTATAATCAGAACACACCTTCATTGACATTGTAAATCCCTGTCAAGCATTCAGCACTGAGAAACATTTAATCACCCATTTGAGACCCACATTCTGACTGCATCATAGAAACTGGAGACAGCTGGCTGTGGTCCTTCAGCTGCTCAGCAGCCAGGAGACCGAACAGGACTTCCGCTGACAATGCATTGCTTCAGACACGGTGCATGAACGGGAAGACTGCAACATGGGCCCTCCTCTCCAGTGACGCTGGACAGAGCCAGGACTGGGGCAAATGGAACCGGGCTGACAGGACCTGTCAGAAGAGGCCTCTGAAGGCACCCGTGTATGTGACGGGGCAAGAAGAGAAAAGCACGGAGCCACTTAGCCACCAAATCCTGCTGAAATTTCACTGCTGTTGTCACCTTTCCACTACCACAGCAAATATCAG
>RJWT010006572.1:0-28924 GCA_004365215.1 Cuniculus paca | reverse complement strand
CCAGACTTGAGCTCAGGACCTTGCATTTGCCAGGCAGGCACTTAAGGTGCCGTTGAGCTATATCCCTGGCCCTATGTAGATTAATTTCAACATCTTTATACATATATGGCAAATTGTGACTTGAAAGATACATATAGGTCTAAAGAAAAAGGTCCTATTTACAGAAGAGCAACATTGATACACCCAGGCAGGGACAGTATGAGGCAGCAACTGCAGCCATGGAGTGCCTCAGCCCCCCTCACTGGACAGAGGTTAGTGGCACCCTGGCATGGAGACTGTGAGCTCTACCCTGAGGCCTGGGGCCACAGTTGCAGCCCTCAGAGAGCCCAGTTGTAAATAGTGTGTGGTGGAGTGGCACTGAGAGTGAAGCATTAGGGTGATCATTCAGGCTTTTCCTGATAAAATGTTTTTGATTTCTAGATTCTGTCCCCTCTGGGGCGAATTAATGAGGCAGTGAATGATCTCACTAAAGCTATTCAGCTTCAGCCATCTGCACGGCTGTACCGACACCGGGGGACCCTGCACTTCATATCTGAGGTGAGCGGCTGTATCTGACATCCCTTCCTGACGGTGAACATCTCACTCTTCACTGCATCTTTGAAAGCAGCTCTTTAACGGCTTTGGGTTCCAGCTGTTTAGCAATGTGTCTGCACAACCAGATGGCTATGAAAGCGTTTTCATTAGCTGAAATTAATTCCAGTAGAGAATATTCAGTGCGAAAATCACAGTTTCTACTTTGAGCTATCAGAGTAACAAAGTCTGGACTGATGTAAAAGAGTAAAAGGCAGAATTTACACTTCACCCCTTGTTGCAGGTATGGCATAGGGGCTGGTGTGTAGGCTGCCTGCGGCCCATCATGGAGAGGGGGAGTTAGGGTTTGTCTGGGTGTCTCAGTGTAGAACTGGAACCAGGACCTGGATTGGGTTCTTTTCAGACTGTGACCTCTCTGTACAAGTGATCCAAAGTCAGCAAGAGCATCTTATTGTTGTTGTAGAGTACCTAATTGTCACAATTATTTTTGTGAGTTTATAGTACTTTTTACTCCCCAATACTAGGGAAGGAACCCAGAGGTATCATATCACTAAACTATATCCCAGCCCTTTTGCATTTTTATTTTGAGACAAGGCTTTGCTAAAAAGTATCCAGTATGATAAGATATTTCTCTTTAACAGCTATCATTTTAGTAATATGTGAAATAGTCTTCCTATAGTTGAGACCAAAGGTTTACATTATGCCTCTTTGAAAATCAGCAGCTAACAAGTACTATAAGCATTCAGCTAATATTTATGGCCATGAAATGTTTCCTTTAAAGCTAAAAAAAAAAAAGTGCAGAGCGAATTAGGATTTTTTTCTTTGTTGATCAGAAGTGAGAAATGTCCCACTTCTGTCCTTCCTTCTCCTCTCTGCAGGACTATGCGACAGCACACGAGGACTTCCAGCAGTCCTTGGAGCTGAACAGAAACCAGCCCACGGCCATGTTGTACAAGGGCCTGACCTTCTTCCACAGAGGACTTCTCAAGGTGAAGGTGTCCTGCTGCGCGTGTGCGCTGTGCATGTCTGCTTCGCGGGGGAGCTTGGGAGTTTGGCTTGATATGTTATAAAATGATATCTCGTATATATAACTGGTGTCTTTTAGAAAGCAGTGTAAATATTTATTGAGCTCCTATTACCTGGCAGGCCTTGGAGAGAGGCACAGAAGGGAGAGTATAAGAGACTAATAAGGGGAAAATTAAACTTTCACTTCAAAGGGCACAGCTTACCAGGTTCAGGTAGGACCCAAAGAGAGACCCTCCAGGCAGAAAAGGCTGTGAGTGAGGGTTCAGGAAAGTGGCAGTACAGCTAGTGTACAGAATGGGTGTCCAGGTCTGACTTGGATGCGGGGCTAGCAGGTGAGTGTGAGCCAGTCCTTAGTCTGAAGTATAATGCTGAGCATTCTGACTCAAGTTCATAGACTCAGGGGAGCTAAGCTGTCAACGTGGGGAAATCCCCAGTTGGGGTCAAGTCTGTGCTTTAGGAAAGGAACTGTGTTGATGTGATGGCAGGGCAAGGATGGCAGAGAGACTGACCTGGAGACACTGATCGTGTCCTGGCCGTGGGTGAGGAGACCTGACCAAGCTGCTGACGGGCCACAGGAGCAAAGGCAAACAGTGCCAAGACTGGTGGTGTGACGGACTAGGACCACAGGCTGTTCGGGTTGCTGGTCCAGAAGCACTGCCTGAGTGCACAGGGAGCACAGGCTTCTTCCTCACACCCTGTGCTCTATGTGTGGCCCTGCTGTGTGTTGAGACCCTGCCACGCAGCAAGTTGTGCGAGGAGCCAGGGCAAGGGGAGCCACCTCATGCCAGTGATCTAGTCCAGGGCACAGCAAGTGTCTGAGGAAAGGCAATGGGCACAAGGGCCTGCTCAGACAGAAAACAAGTCATCCTGCCCAGGAGATGAGGAAGTCTTCACAGAGAAGGTGGCCTAGACCAGAATGTGATATCTCGAAGAGTTGGCAGCACTGGAGTATACTGCCACAAAAAAAGCACACGCATTTCATCACAAAAGTAGTTTTGAGGACTTTAAGGATCTAACATACACAATCAGCCCTGTGTCTGCGGGTTCACATCCTCCAGTCCAGACAGCTGTGGACTGAAAATATTTAGAAGGAAAATTGTCTCTGTGTTGAACATGTACAGTCTTTTTTCCTTACTATTCCCTAAGCAGTAAACTGTAACAACTATTTCCATAGCATTTACATTGTATTAGGTGCGGTAAGTCACGTAGAGAAGACATAAAGTACATGGGCAATGTGTGTGAGTTATATACAGATACTGCATCATTTTACTTAGGAGACTTGAGAATCTCTGGATCTGGGTATCTGAGAGGGTTCTGCACCGATCCCCTGTGATACCAGGGCTAACTGTATAAGTCCTGGGGGGATTGGTGGAGGGTTACCCTGTGTAGAGGCCCATGGTGGTGCTCAGTGCTGAAGACAATGCCTGTCAGTCTGACACCCAACAAGTATTAGTGCAGTGAATGGACCTCAAGGGCAGAGCCAGAAATCAGAAAATTTGGTATGAGCTCTCTCTTGAACCTCGCTAAGTGCACTGCTGGACAAGTTACTTGTACTCTTTCGTCTTTCACATCAATAAAGTAGCCATGATCCTACTTTCTGCCTCTTGAAGTGACTGTCAACTGAACAAAATACTATATGTGAAAAGTACTTACTAAGCTTTAAACAGGCATAACATATTACGGATGATTTTACCTGTGAAATTTAATCTATGTTTTATAGATTGTAGAAAATGCCCCTCTCACTGAAAGCCAAATCAAAGAGAATCTTGCAAATTCTGTTTCATGTACCTCACATCCTTCATGCGAGTTTGTAGAGGGTAGAGAAGCACACATTGTGCCCTGGACTCAGGCTGGCGGCCTTGGGTCTGGAGAGCAGTTCCTTGCCCAGGATGCCTCTGAGAGGTTGCCAGATGAGCTTCGACTGCACTCTGTTCCTCATCTTGTCTCACTGACAGCTTTCGTGAAAAAATCAGAACCACAGCGCTTTGCTCAGTCCATCCCTTGAGTAGTTGCTAACAGAAGAAGAAAACTCAAAGCCCCTGAAATGGCATCTTGTTAATACTAAGAGTGTTTTAAAAGTAAACAAATGGTCCCACACTTGCCTTCATTGCTAGGAATCAGATGTAGGAACAGACACGTTCTTTGGGTTGTTTGGAAATGAGATCTTTGAGAAGAGTTGTAACTGCGCATCAAACAAGGACAGAGATTCAATTTGATTTATTCCAGATCCCTTCAGTGAGACCCTAGGAGTGGTGTTTTTTTGTCTGAGGAAACCAGTCTTTCCAAGTTACTGGGTCCTCTCTCCTCTGTCCGTGCTTGTAAGCACCACAGCCACCGAGCAACTTGGGACAACTCTCTGTTCTTGTACATCTGTATTATCTGAGGAGGTCAGCGTGGTCAGGTACTGTCTCCTCCCTAGCACAGATGCATAGAAGGAGCCAAGGTGTCCCCATTACATAGATAGAAACAGAGTTAATGGTGAGGTGACTGACTTAGTGAATGAACTTGGTCCACCTGTCTCTTTCTCTTGTTAACCAGAGAAGACAGTGTTAAATGGACCAATGAGTTTGAGCTGTCATTGTATCCTAAAATTGGTCATGTAGGCTAACAGCAATTTAGAAATTAATTAGGTGTATGATTTCTTACTTTATATGCTACATTAGGAGGATATAAGGCAATGGTTATGTTTCAGATGTCACAGCTGTCCTGCTTAGTTGATGTATTGGGTGTTTGGATCTTCCCAGGGAAGCAGCAGCCCACACTTTCCTGTTGAGCTGCATCTCTTTTATCTGTGTGGTGGGATATCTCAGACTCGCGTGCTGTGAGCACCCATTCCATGAGCCCTCGCTCTGATCTGCCAAGTGGGCTTTCTCAGCCTCCGTGAGCACAGTGACGACTGCCCATCATCTGGAGAGGACGTGGTGACACTTGAGTGGTAAAGGTCACATTCATCAAGCAGATGAATTCAGAATAGTTCATGCATTGAGAGACTGATTCATTTGAACAT
Source organism: Cuniculus paca (assembly GCA_004365215.1). Classification (NCBI taxonomy): domain Eukaryota; kingdom Metazoa; phylum Chordata; class Mammalia; order Rodentia; family Cuniculidae; genus Cuniculus; species Cuniculus paca. The sequence goes on along the minus strand of RJWT010006572.1, from coordinate 24,360 downwards.
AGTTTCTTTGTTCCTGATGGCTTAAAATCTTGATTCTGCTATGTCCCCTCTTTGGCAGAATGAGGTAGAGAGCTGTGCAGTGATTAGACAGGAACCCTGAAACCAAAGACTCTTAAAAGCTGAAGAGAGATCAGACTTGAAGAACGGTGGCGTCCAAGCATGCTGTAAGTGGAGTGGGCAGCAGATCCCTCCTGGGCATCTCCACCCAGATGTCCACACACTGCAGACGTAACATGCCACCCCTGGCCCCCAGCTCGCCTTTCTCCTGTTCTCCTTGTGTTGGTAGTGAGTGCCACCTACCTAGGCTCTTCAGCTTGAAAGCTTCCCACCTGCCCCTCCCTCACCCCCACCAGCCCCCAGAGCCTGTTTCTTTCCCTTTTAAAATGTTCCCTGAGTTTGACCCTTTTTTCTCCCCGCACTCTCAATTTGAGCTTTCATTATCTCTTGCCTGGATGCCACAGCAGCTTCCACACTGGCTCTCTTTCCCTGCTCTTCCCTCCCTGAAGCCTTCTCTGTTGTAGTCATCCTTCTGAGAGATGGCCAGCCCTGGGCTGCACCAGCCAATCCTTGCTGGGCAGGTCCTGCTGGCTCCACACACCACTGGCCTCCTCCCGCCTTGCCCTCCACACCCCACAGTGTGCCCTGCACTCCTGCTTACCTGACCCCACCTGCCCAGTGCTCTGTGCCCCCGAAGTACCCACCCCACAGCAGGATGCCTCTTTGCAGACTGCTTGTTGGACTCCGAGACCCACTCTGCTATTGTCCTCCCAAAGCCTGTTCTGGTGTCCCCCAGAACAGTTACCAGTTTCCTTCTCTTTATCCCCAGAGACTCACTTCTATCTCTGTCATAGTTCTTATTCTTTATGCTAATAACATGGTTACATAATTGGCTTTCTAACTAGGCTGTGCATTCTCAGATGACAGAGATAATGATTTGCTCATCTTTGCATCCCCTGTGCCCTGCACTGTCTCTGGTACATAGTAGGCGCTCAATACATGTTTGTTGAATGAAAGTGAAGCTTTAGAAATCCCAAAAGGTCAAGGCTACACCATGGCAGGAAGCCAAATTAAGAGCAGTCTTTAGTTTCTTCAGTGTTAAAATGTGTCCATTTCTCAATAACCTTCATTCGGAGCATCAGGAGGTCTTGCTGCTGCCCTCGGTCTCTAGCCAAATGGAAGCCAGCCTCTCTCCCTTCCCCTCTCCCAGAGAAAATCTAGCAGGGAACAAATGGCTTTTTGAAAGAGGATCGTGTTGCTTTTGTAAAACTGTTTTGAGTCTACAGATCATCAAATATTTATTGGGTGCCTACCATGTGCAAGGCATGTGACATCTTCAGTAGCTATCTCCCACCAACAATTGAATCAAGTGTGGCATTATCTAAAGTCTTTTTCATTAAAGTTATTGCATTTCATGATACTTTGTAGCAGTTAACTTTGGTAGGGTGCATCTTGTCCTGAGAAAAATGTGAGGTGTTTTCTTAATTTTTTATGACAGTAATGATGAAGCCATGGTGGGAAGTGCGGTCAGTGCCAGGTAAAGCCTAGGGTGTCTATCCTCAAACTGAAGGACACTGTGACATCAGTTCCCACAGGCGGGGGCATCAGGCATCAGTGTGTGCACAAGCATTTCTGGTGGCTCCTGGGCACGGTGCCCACATGGCCGCTCACTTCCTCAGCCAGACATCTGTGGCTGTGCATGCAGGAGCTGAGTCTGGCACCCCAGCCTTAGAATTTTGGTTTTGTTTTCGTTTTACTGTTTCTTTTTCCTTGTAAGTCATGGGTATCCCTTAGATAGCCAATCTCAGAGTCTTTTTGCTTCTTTCATACACATTTTTTGGTCTGTTTTGTTGATTCAGTTTTAAGTGCTGCTAGTTATGATTGTTTTAAATTATCTCACAAAGTTACAGTTTACTTTTGGCCCACTGGACCTTTCTTAATTATGGAAGTGATATTCAGATGCAAGTAATGTCATTACACAGCGTCCTAATGAATTAGGTGAAATTCAAAGCTGTTTTCTAATTTTAAAATGGAGAAACTTAAGGCTTTTTGTCATTGTCACACATTTGAGGTTTCATTTAAAAGAATTTTGTAAGAGACCAGGTACAATATATATTTAGATCTTTTAGCAATTTAAGTGAAGCTCAATTTTAAGAGTTATGTAAATGAAATAATTTTCTATATACTTTTTACAGGAAGCTATTGAATCCTTCAAAGAAGCTTTGAAGCAGAAAGTTGATTTTATTGATGCCTATAAAAGCCTGGGACAGGCCTATAGGTAAGTAGTAGTAGGATGAGAGAGAGAGTGAAGAGGGGAAAGACACATAATAGTGGTATTGTAGAAGACATTACAGCTCCTAAGGAAAGACATAGTTGCTTTGAGTTGTGCAGTCATTGAGACTGACATTTCATACCTAAGGAGGACCATGACAGATGTAGGCCTCAATGCATAGCACCATCTCCTAAACAGCCACAGTGTGTGCATTGCCTGAAGGACAGCCATCCTCAAGGGTCACTGATTCAAGCCTTGAGCCAGCCAGTAGAGGCTGTTGGGCTGTAGGTGCTGCTGCCTTCAGCATGAAGGATGGGAGAGCCTTGTTATAATGTACCTATCAGGCATGAAAAGTTGTGACTAGAGCCTGTCCTGGCTCTGCATATTGCCCTCACAAATAGAATCTTTTGACTTAAAAACTGTTATACTTGGGGCTGGGGATATGGCTCAATGGTAGAGCTCTTGCCTTCCATGCAAAAGGCACTAAAAAAACAAAAAAACTACTACTATGCTCTATTACTATGCTCTTGCTGGGTTTGGTGGCTCACACTTGTAATTCCAGTACTTGGAAGGTTGAGGCAGGAGGATCACAAATTTGAAGACAGCCTGGGCTATGTAGCAAGTTCAAGATCAGCCTGGACTACATAGTGAGACCATGTCTCAAAAACCAAACCAAGGAAAAAAAATTACCCCTCCAATGAGAAAGAAGCGGGCATGGTGGGGTAGAAAGGAGTTCAGCAGTAGGAGTCAAGAGCCTTGTCTTGGCTGGCCTACTCCACTGCATAGCCCAACTGCCCTGAGCTTCTGGTGTCCCACTGGTGAGGGTCAGAAATCCCGTCAGGCACCTGATCCAAGGAATGTTACATTTAACAGGTTATTTGTCTAATGTGATAGTTTGAGAAATTATCATGCACTAACTTAGAGAAAGTGCTTGGATTTGGGGGAATAGTTAAGAGATGATATTTATCCTTGCTGTTCCCAGAATTCTTGGGAATATACCAAGGTAACAAAGGAGACACACCCAGGACCATGAAAGCATATTGGAAAGTGCCTTGTAAAGTGTTATATAAATGTTAGCAGACATTATGTTTTTAAAAAGTATTTTACTAGTTATTTAAAAAATTAATTGCAAGAATCTAGGAAAGAAATCCAGTAACAGAAATTCTCAATCAGATACCTAATTCAAGGAGGTTACCTATCAATTAACTAACATTCCTAGCTTCTGCATTAAGTAACTCTAAATAGCCCTAAGTACTTAAAAGTGCAGTCATCTCTGAGGTAAGTCAGAAAATGGAATATTTTGGAAGCTGTTTTTATTCTTTGTAAAAATTTTAGTATGTAAAAGATTGGTTAATAACAATCATTTCCATTCTGGAATAATAATAATTCTAAAATACACTTCTTTTTTTTCCCCAAAATTTCAAATTACGTAATGATTTACTTGATGTTAAGTAAAATAACTTCAGTGACCAAAAATAATTTTAAGCCTATGAATTTAATTCAGAATGATAAGGCTGTGAGTGTATTCTATATTCTTTTTTCAAAGAGGAAAGTTATTTTATCCATATACTAAAACGTACAGGGACTTTTAAGGCCTGGAGCTCATGAACTGGGGGGAGGGATCTGAATGAGCATTTGCTTTTGGAAAGCAATAAATATCAAACTAGTGGCCACTCCTGCTGGGTGTGGTGTGTTAGAGGCAGTGCAGCTGTAGAGTGCTATGGTAACAAAGGAGACACACCCAGGACCATCGCAGTTATTCTCTGTCATGTCCACACTGTGTGTTTGTCACTCTCTAAACACCTAGAGAACTGGGCAACTTTGAAGCAGCCACCGAGAGCTTCCAGAAGGCGCTGCTGCTCAACCAGAACCACGTGCAGACCCTCCAGCTCAGGGGGATGATGCTGTATCACCATGGCAGCTTGCCGGAGGCCCTGAAGAACTTCAAGGTGAGCCTCAATGAGCGACAAGCCCTGTGGCGGAGTTCTCATTCTTCAGAGTTCAGGGAAATGGCTAGAGAAGGGGGCTAGGAGTAGTGTGTGCACCTCCACAGAAGGAGAGGTCATTACCTTGTCCTGTAGCTCACAGAGCGTGTGTGTGGTGTGACCTGATGTGAAGAGCTTCCAGTTCCAAAGGAGAGTAAGCACAGCAAAGCTCTCATGCTGCAGCGAGTGGTTCTGATGCAGTCTCTGTCCTTCTGTGCCTCAGCGGTGCCTGCAGCTGGAGCCATACAACGAGGTGTGCCAGTACATGAAAGGGCTCAGCCACGTTGCAATGGGACAGTTCTACGAAGGGATAAAAGCACAAACCAAAGTGATGCTCAATGACCCTCTCCCAGGCCAGAAGGCCAGCCCAGAGTACCTTAAGGTGAAGTATCTCCGAGGTGAGTTGGAAGACAACAGAATTGTTGGATTCTCATGTTCATACTGAAGTTTTCTAATAATTCAATCAAAGATCAGTTAAGTTTAAGTTAATTCAAACTAAATAGAACATAAAATTCAGTCTCTTAGCACTTTAGCCTCATTTTAAGTATTCAGTTGTCAGGTGGCATGGCCAACCTACTGGCCAGTGCTGTTCTTTATTCTCATTGCCTGGATTAGTGGAATTTGAACTTGTGCATTATAGATTGGAAGGGCAGGGACTCTATATCTTGTTTTTTGCATTGCTTCTGTAGTGATAGTAGCCATTAGTGAAATTGCACATCCAATTAATCTGCGTATTAGTTGACAGAATCCCAGACTCTGACACTGAACTTTGGTGCTCAGTTTCTGGAGTTAGGAAAAAAAAAAAATCAGATCTTTAGTGCTGTTCATGGGAAGATGGTAAAATTTAGCTAAAGTAGACCCAGACTTGACCTGAGTGCCTCAAGTCAGTGTCATGTTACCTCTGTCGTAATATGATAATACCGTGATGACTTATTAAAATTTAGGATTTCTTTTTAGAATTATTGTAATTAAGTAACAGCTTACTACAAAGCAGCCGTAAGAAGTGTTTCTTCAGCCTTGTCAGTTCTTTCCTTTCCTACTTGCAGAGTATTCTCGGTATCTCCACGCACACCTGGATACCCCACTCACGGAGTATAATGTGGATGTAGATCTTCCGGGAAGTTTCAAGGATCACTGGGCCAAAAATCTGCCTTTCCTTATCGACGACTACGAGGAGCAACCTGGCTTGCAGCCCCACATAAAGTAAGTGCGTCAGACAAAGAGGAGTCTCTTGCTTTTCAAAACTGAGCTATGAGTTCATCCTGATATTTTTTGATAAATAAATGACTTTCTGTTTAATTTCTTTTTGTAATATATATGTCTTCAACTAGTTTTTTAGACTTAGAATGTTCAAAAAACACAGTGAATGTTTGTTTTAAAAACTTATTACAGGAAAAAGCACACCATTAATCCCCCTTCACTTAGAACACACTTATTGTTTTTAATGTCTTCTTTAGTGAATATTTATAAGGTGTGATTGAAAAAAAAATGCAGTGAATGCTGCTGCCAGGTACCATCCAACAAAAAGGCAGGCTCATAAAAACTTTGCAGTGTGTCCTCACCTACCTTATCCACTGGATCTGCACTGTGCACCTTTAGGCTCTCCCCAAAGTCAAAATGATCATGAAATGTAAACTTTTTGAATCAATTCAGGCCATCGAAGCAGCCACAGCAGTGCAACTAAAGACATTTATGAAAGAGGACATCTTGAACTGCTTCAGAAAGTGGCAAGAATGATGGAATGTGTTCAAAGTGAGAAGGAGTATTTTGAGGGAGGTTAATGGCAATGTGTCTTTTACTGTAATAAGTTTTTATAATTTGACTATACACCGTATTTTTCAATCACACCTCATACTTTATCTTTTCTTCTAGCCTGACCTTTCCTGCTAAAGAACAGCCTTCATACTTCACATGTGCTGAAAGCAGTCTTTGATATGCGTAACTCTTTTGCTGTGTTCCTTTTAAAGCAGTAACACTTTGAAAGCTTAAAATTCCACTGCTGGGTAGCTGCTACTGTAAGACAGAGTGACTGAAGGGCTCTCTCACTACAAAACAGTTAGATCCAAAATAAAAGTTAATTCCTGGGAAACTAACAATACCGTAAAACTGAGAAATCTCTATAAAGTTTGACCTGCCTTTTCTCTAAAAAGGAAAAAAAAATAGGGAGGAGAAAAGAAGACTCAAACTAGACTGATGAATAGTTAGAACATTTAGGAGGAAAGAAATGTCCTGGGGGTAAGTGCCTCTAACAACCGGCACCACACTGTGGAATAGCCCTGGGCTGGAAGGATGGGCTACTGAAATGATCCCACGTTGGAGCATTACCAGGATCTCACCAGAAGCAAGTGCACATTCTTCCTTCCTAGGAGGGAAGCATTGCTAGCCTGGGCAGCCCCAAGTATCCTGACAGATTAAGGCCATGAGGATGAGAATCAAAAACCAGAATCATCGCAGTGACACATGACAGTAAAAAGGACAACAGACTGAGATCTCAAGGACTTCAGATGTTAGACTGTTTGGATACAAACTAAAAATAACTCCAAATGAAATGTTTAAAGACATTACAAAGAAGTTGCAGATGTGCACAGAAATCAGATTATCGGAAATGACCAGGTAGATTTTTTAAAAGATAACCAGACATTATAGGAGTATTAAAATAAAGAATTTAATATATAGGCTATTTAATAGCAAATTAGATACAGATGAAGATCTGTGTGGTCATAAGACTTGCTGGTTGCTTTTCCAATGGATGAAATGAGTTTTCTTCAGGGGAATTGGATTACCAAATGTCTGTTGTGAAAGTCCTTGTGTGCATGATGTTTCTTCCAGGGATGTGTTACATCAGAATTTTGAGAGTTACAAGCCTGAGGTGCAGGAGCTAATCTGTGTTGCTGATCGCTTGGGATCGCTGATGCAATATGAGACCCCTGGTTTCCTGCCAAACAAAAGAATACATCGAGGTATCCTGGAAACTGTCCTGACATGGAAGTATTTCTGGTATAAGAGCAGGATGGTTAGACCACACTGTGCTCTTAAAAAAATTATTCCTAGTGCTTATTTAAATCTGCAGAGGTGAGGACAGGAGTGTATGGAATCACTCTTTGTGAATTCTGAGAGGAGATCATTGGGCCCGCTGGCTTTTTGCTGTCACTGTCATGTAGACCTAGAATATAAGTGTTCAGTCCAAAGGTTGACCCAGGGAAGCTGTGTCCTCACCACAGAAGTGAGGAAGAATTAGAACCTTGGCTGCTTCACCAGGCCACAGAGTTGGGAAGAAACACTTGGTGTGGATTTTAGTGGGACTTTTGTGACTAAGATATGCCTCAGTCCTGCTCTGTCACCAGTGCTTCTGATTGTTTATATGATGACTCCTGAGTGGTCCTTGAGAATTGGGGGAGCAGGTGCACATGCAAACTCCCCTCTAAGTGTTTGTCTTTTGTAGCCATGGGCCTGGCAGCACTGGAAGTCATGCAAGCTGTCCAGCGCACATGGACCAACTCAAAAGTCCGCATGAATGGAAAAACCCGGCTGATGCAGTGGAGGGACATGTTTGACATCGCAGTGAAGTGGAGAAGGTAACCAGTGCTTGCATGAAAATACGCTAGACATCCTCATGTTGTTGGATAATGTGAATCTTTTTACTGACAGGTTCGAATCCCTTTTTGCTTACTAACAGTAGGCCCTATAAGTTAGGTTTTTTTTCTCTAAAGTTTGCCAGCAATTGCTGTCATCTTTATTCTTTGAAACACACCAAACTCCTCCTCATCATCTATAAGATAACTATTGTTTCTGAGCCACCAGGTAGACACAGCATTTTGAGAGCAGCCTCTGCAGGTGTGTTTGTTGATGAACAGATATAGAGGAGATGTCTTTAATGATAATTCATTTGCTCGGCTAGTAATCTTTGGCTGACTTCTTACCTGATCCACCTGGAACATCTGGCAGGTGCTTTACGCTTGCTTCTGTAAGACTTGTCTACCTTGTATTTTTTTTTTAAAGAGGATAAAACCAAGAAAAATAAAACAGAATAAAACCAATCAGAACAAACCAGAGCAAGTGATACAGAACTTCACAACATTACAAAATCAACAATAGTAACCATAATGCCTTTTGTTGTCTTCAAAATAGCTGCAAATACCTTCAGACATAGTAAAAATCAAACAGAACAGAATAGAATAGAAACAGTGAAAACAAAACAATGGATACAATAGAAGACTACAAAACAAGACAACAGTTAATTCAAAATGGCTACCATATATATCTTACTACCATTGAAATAGGGGGAGAGGTTTTTTTTATTTTAAAGAGAATAAAACAAAACAAAACAGAACAGAACAGAGTTAAACACAACAAAGCATATCAGAACAGAACACTGCAAGCAATACAGGTCTTCAAAACAATGACAGGAAATCAACAATGACTATCCTAGTGTCTCTTAATTTTCTTCGAAATGGTTGTTCATAAATTCACACACAATAGGGCTGGGAATTTAGCTCAGTGGCCTAAGCACCTGCCTGGCAAGTGTGAGGTTGTGAGTTTGATCCCTGGTGCTGCAAAAAAAAAAAATTTTTTTTAAATTCACACACAATAAACTCAAACAAAACAAGATAGTATAAAACCAGATAAAGTAGAAGAGTGAAAGCATTACAGGCCTTCAAATCAGACAATAAGAGATCAATAGTGGCTACCTTAATTAATGCCCTTTGTTTTCTTCAAAAAAGCTGTTTATATCTTCTTGCATTTTGCAATCAAATAGTAGAAAATAGACTTAAACCAAGCAAATCAAAGAATAGAGGCATTATTGGACTTCAGAACCTGAAGATAAGAAATCAGCTATGGCTACCATAATGTCTCATTTTCTTCAATGTAGCTGTTCATATCTTGATACTTAATAAAATCTGCTCTTGTAAACTCTTTAGGAGTAGTTCTAAGCATGTATAAGCATATACTTGTACATCTATCCTTTCTGTGCTAGACACAATAGCAGAACAAAGCACAAGAAAAACAAAAAACAATAAAGACATAAATAACAATAATAAAGAGCCCAAAATAGTAACAATATAGACTTTCTAAGCTAGGTGATAGGAAGATAACAAAGGTTGTTATTTTGTATAGTTGTCTTCAAAAGTTGCTCAGATTACCAGGTATAGGCAAACAGAATTGGTTCAGTCCTATGACTGTTAACTGTTTTGTTCTAAGAACTAGTAAAATTAATAGTACAATCATCTTATCAATCTTAGCTGAAGTTATACTGAGTTTATATCTTTTCTTTTCCCTTCTTTTCTCCTTTTCCCTGAGTTGTTTTTTCTTTTAGCAGTTTCTTACCCTTTCCCCATATTTATTGGGGATTTTGTATCTTACTGAGTCTTTCAGTTTCTCACACTAGGGAGACAATGAGGTGTTTACACATGTGAGTTTGATTTATTTCACTTATGAGTATGGTCTCAAGTTGCATCCATTTACCTACAAAAGCCTCAATGTGATCCTTCTTTATAGCTGAGTAGTACTCCTTTGTATAAAAGTACCACATCTTTTTTATCCATTCCTCAATTGATGGGCATTTGGTTTCCAAGATTTGGCTATTACAAATTGTGCTGCTATAAACATGGGTGCACATATATCACTGTGGTATGATGATTTCACTTCTGGGAATATGCCCAGAAGCAGAATAGCTGGATCAAATGGGACTTCCAATACTAGCTTTTTGAGGAACCTCCAGACTGATTTCCACAGTGGCTGCATCAGTCTACACTCCCACCAACAGTGGAAAAGGGTTCCTTTTTCCCCACAGCCTCTCCAGCATTTGTTATTGGGTTGTTTTCTTTATCCTGGCCATTCTTTCTGGAGTTACATGGAATCTCAGGATGTCCTGGTCTGACAGTGGCCTGCACCTGGCAGTGTTTCTGGCGGGGCAGGTCTAGTTTTCCCTGCCCACAGTCCGTGCTGGCGCTGACTCATGGGGTGAGACCCGCATTGTATTTTGAATGTGCTGGATGTGGCTGGATGTCATAAGGTTCCAGCTTTCATGAGCTCTGTTTCACAGGGTTGCTGATCCAGACCAGCCTGTGCTGTGGCTAGATCAGATGCCAGCACAAAGTCTCAGCAGAGGTTTCAACAACCACATCAACTTAATCAGGTATGATCCTTTTATGTATCTTCCCTGCCTTCACAGAAGTGTTCTCAGCGGATGGGCCTAGAGATTCAGTGGCCCGTAGCTCCTTTCCTGATGACCTTGACAGGGAGCATACAGTTTGCTGTACACTGCAGGGTCCTGCCCCATCCCTTCCTGCTGATGGAGCTGCAGACAGAAGTGCAGTGTGCCTCCACTTTCCAGGATCCTCTCTTGTGAACCATAGCTGGAGGACAGGCTACCCAGCTGTGGCCTGAGACAGTGATGGCAAAGCTATGGCACACATGCCACAGCAGGGTATTTGTTATCACTGAAAGCTCTATAAAAGGTTTGCCATCACTGGCCTAGGGTGTCTGTCTTTAAGGGGTTCTGAAACATCACAGAAAATAATTGGGTGGAGAATGTTGTATGTACTGTAATACCAGCACATCTGTTGGGGTAGGAAAAAGCCTCCTCCTTTTCCCTCCCAGCACATAGAGCGTTCAAGGCAGTAATACTGGCTGATCACCACGGTTCTCTGGGACAAGCCAAGGACCCTTAGCTCAGGCTTGGTCCAGAAGCTGTGTGAATTTGGCACATGAGCAGAATGTTCACTTCTTCCCCTCTTCCTGTGCTTAGCCACCCTCTAAATAAATGATGCACACATACTAGAGAATATCAGCTTCGAAGAGATGCGTGTTGCTAGCATGTCCTTTAATGAATTTAATTTTAGGTAACATTTAGAAATGTGGTACTTGCATCGTGTCTGAAATGCTTCTAGTTCCAGAAACTTGAATCGGAAAAATGTTACTCCATATAATTGTAACACTTAATTTTGAATTTTATCAGAAAAGTCATTTGTATGTTTTTAATTTCTACAAAATAAATTTTCTTTCCCCTTGTAACTTGTGTCTTTCTACTTCTCATAAGTAATCTGTGACCTTTATAGCTAGATTCAGTCAACTATCTGTAACCACGAGCCAATGTCCTTCGATGCATTGGTGTGCTTTGTGGTGATGACAAAGCAGGGAGCAAGGCTCCTGGCTTCAGAAGTCACATGGCCTGGCAGAGAGCAGCTGCCCTGTGGAGTGTGAAGTGGTCTGTGCTGACCTTACACGCACACCTGGTCCAGCCTCAGTGATGCTGGAGGTGCCGAAGGAGTGCAGAGAAGAGGGTGGTGATGAGGCCCAGACCCACCGGCAGGTTTGCAAGGTCGGGACACTGACTTATTCCTTATGGCTGGTGACCAGAGTGCAGTTGAGAGCATGTCGGGAATTGAGGCTAGAACAGTACGTGGAATTCCAAGTATGAGTAACTATTATTCCATGCTAAGGAATTTTTTTTCCTGAAGATAATGGCGAACCATTTAGGGGTTGGAGGCAGAGAAGTGACATGGACAGATCTGCACATTTCAATGATCACTTTGGATGCAGACAAAGTGAACAGATTTGCAGTGGGGCAGCAACTGTAGGGAAGAGGGAAGAAGTTGAAAGTTGGGTGTGAGTGCCAAAGGCTGGTGTGGCAGGGCACTGGTGAGGAAGAAGTAGACAGGAAGGGTGCTAGGAGCTTGGTGGTAGGTGGGAACATGAATGGCATCGGGAAGGGTGCCTGACTCCAGTTCAGGCGTGCAGTTGTTCCAGTTGACCATACAGCACCCGGAAAGAAGGAGGACATGGAAAAGTGCTGTGTGGGGAGTGAGTTTCTGATTGACGGTCAAGGTCTCCAGGCTTGGGATCCCTGTGGAGAACCAGAGAGTGGTATCTGAAGGCAGTTGAATGCAGTAATTTTTTTCAGATGTAACTGCCCATGAAGTTCTGAAAGAGAGATTAAGGGAAAGAATAAGAAGATAGCAATTTAAGGGATATGATATTTGGAGTGGGCAAAGGAAAGGAATATGGCTGAGAGCAGGAGGGCATTGGCAGATACAGAGGAGCACCAAGGTGTGGCTAGAATGTCACCTAGGGGTGCTTTAGAGGCAGGTGGCATCGACATCTGAGCTCCCTTCAAGTTCCAGAGGGTTTTCCTTTTCCCTGTGGTGCCTTCCTTACCAGGACAGCCTGGACAGCAGGCATAGTCTACTGGGATGTGCTGTCTTCCCACTCATTGACACATCAGCCAGTTTCTAGACTTATCTTTCCTGCATTATTCTCATAGCAATTCTATTTCATTTTTAGCTAACTGAAATTCGACGTTGCTTCAGACATGTTCCTTTGTGAAAAATGATTAATTTTCTTGTTTTTGCCTTCAGGGGACAAGTGATTAACATGAGATATCTGGAATATTTTGAGAAAATACTTCATTTTATTAAAGATAGAATTCTTGTTTATCATGGGTAAGTCTTCAGTTCTCTTTTTTGTAGTAATTTCATAAATTTTACATTTGTTCCATCTATGAAATGTTAAAAGTAATCCCATTGACAAACTAAACAAACTAGCTCAAATGTTTATTTATGTATTGTTTAGAATTTTAAGCCTTTCACTGTCACTTAGCAGCTTCCTTTGTCATGGGATCACAGAATCCTGAATGCCACCTGGAGCATCTTTAACCTGTCTGCTGTGGCATTTCCAGTCTCTCTCTTCTAGTTTATCTGTTAGGCAGTTCAGCTTTTAGTGTTTAGAGATGCCTCACTAAATGTGATGTTCAGGTAAAAACTAGCACGATGCCTCCCCGACACAGACACCGCCCACCTGCTGCTCATCCTTTTGCGTCCTCTAGGTGGGCTGCCATCCCTCAGTTCTCAGCTGCAGCCCACAGCCTGGTAGGGTTAAACCCTGCCATTATTTAGAACCATAGCTGCACCATTTGGAGTGTAGTCATCTGTTGGAATCCACAGGGGATTATCTTCTGGTCCCCCGGCAGAACGCAAAGTCCTCTGATGCTCAGGTCTTTTCCATAAAATGGCATGGTACTAGTGATACCTCGGTTCAAATGCTTTTGTTTGCAGACAATTTGGTTCACAAACCAGATGTTTGGCCACATTTTGTTTTTGTTTATGACCTCTGCATTGGGTAATGAACACGACTGCAACCATCTTTCCCACACGAACACAAACAAGGCCATCTTTTTCTAGAATCGTGGAACAAATTAAGTTCATGAACCAAGGTGCCACTGTATTTGCATATAATGTTTGCTCTTCCTCGCATGTGCTATAAGTCATCTCTGGATTCTTCGTGATACCTAACATTATGTACATGCTCAGTAAATAGTTGTTATGTGGCATTGTTCAGAAATAATGACAAGGGAAAATGTCTGTACAGGTTCTGTGTTTTTGATCCTGGATTAGTTAAATTGGGATGTAGACCGTGAGGATGCAGAGGCTAACTGTACTGAGCTGCTCATAATTCTGGGCAGTTTATTTAATTAAAGCTAATGCCACAGTGACACAGTATCGGGATCGTTGCACATTTTCTGTTACCACATTTCCGCATTAATCTCAGATGGCTTCTCCTACCTTCCCTCTCTTTAAGAGCTAATAACCCTAAAGGATTGTTAGAAGTCAGAGAAGCTCTGGAAAAGGTGCACAAAGTAGAAGATCTTCTTCCAATTATGAAGGTAAATTTATCATCAGGATTTCAGTTGGATTTTAGAGGAGAAGCATATCAACAGTACTTTTAAAAAACTCCTGATTTTTAAGTGAATGTTTATAACTATGTTATGTGTTTTGAAATTCTTAAAGAATTCTTAAAATTCATAAGTAACCTGTAGGTACTTAAACACATTCTGAGTAATAACCAAAATAGAAAATAAAACATTGGTTCACAATCAGACAGAGAAATTGACTTGTTAGGAAACCATTAATACAGGAAGCAGAAAGAATGTTTAAAATGTGTACTTTTGAGCCAGGTTAGTGGCAACACACCTGTAATTCACTGCTCAGGAGGCTGAGGCAAGAGAATCCCAAGTTCAAGCCCAGCTTGGTCAGATTAGTGACTCTGTCTTATAATAAACAAGGGCCAAGGATGTAGCTCAGTGCTCCCTGGCTTAAACCCCCAGTATTGGCCACCAAAAATAGAAACAAACAAAAAAATCAAAACCAACTACAATTGAATTTGGTCTGGTCACAGTAAGTCCTTAGCTGCCCTTCTGAATAATCAGAAGACAATGCAAGAGAGCTGTCCGCAGAGCCAGACAGTTAAAGACTAGGATTTTTGAGAGAAGGAAGCATAAGGGAAACCCCATTTTCACCCCAGTTTTCTGCCAAGAGTGTTGACTAGAGCCCTGCCCAGGTGAACTGAGCCTGAGCAGAGCACAGGTAGGAGGAGGTCATGCAGGTGGGGCCTGCAAGATCACTGAGCATCCCAGCTGTTTGAAAGGTGCGCTCTCTTGCAGGAGGGAGTGACATCCCCTCAGCATCCCGCTTTAGCCCATGATTATAGACACGTTGATATTTTGCAAACTCACACAGAAGTCTGGTAAACAAAGTGTTTGCACATTTAAAGTGGGTGATGAAATGTTCTGTGCCAGCAACTTCCTCAAAGTGCACAGTGTGCTGTTGATGAAAACCAAGTTAAATGGACGTTAGCCCCTGGAGGCAGCTCATTAGCCAGTATTGGGGATCAGGAGGGCCTGGTTTGCATTCTGCCCTGTCACTCTGCCTGGTGCCCCAGGACCATGTTCTTTCTTTAAGATACATCCATACCCGGTTTTCTGTTTGTTGGGAGGCTTGAGTGAGAATTGGTATACATAAGCATCAGCACATGTCTTCTGAAAGTTGTCTCCTCTGAGGAAGATGCCTCCTGCTTTTATACCTACTGTGGTCCTAATGGCCCAGGCAGGTGTGCATGTGTTCAGCCCATACTCTCCTGATTCTAACCTTGGGTTACTGTCACCTGGCTTACTGTCACACATGGCCCTCTCTTCAGAGTCGCAGGAGAAGCAGTATAACCTGCCGTATTGTCACTTCTCACCAAGCCCATCAGTCCTAAAAAAAAAAGCTGGGGTTCTATTGAGGAACCTGATTTGGGAGATTTTCCTGGAATAATGACCAAACCTGTGGGCTGGCATTTCAGGGTTTCATAGGTATTGTCCTGAGAGCCCAGTCTCTGCTTGCCAAGGTTGAACTGAGAAGCTCAAGATTGTGCTGCCAGTGGGCCATGCCACACTGGCAGGAGGGCTTTGAACTTTCTATGTGGGGCTCATTGGATGGGATTTTGGATCACAGAGCTCGCATTGGGTCCAAGGACAAGGAGAGGTACCCTCAGTCAGTGTGGGACAGAGCATGTGGTCTCTTGCATGCTGTAACCTCCATGACCCCACTTAGCTGTGCCTAAGCCAGGTCAGTGTTGCATAGTAGCCTTAGGGTCTTGATGAATTAGACACTGGTAACATGGGTCTTCTTTTCCCTGAAAGCAGTTTAATACCAAAACGAAGGACGGGTTCACCGTGAACACGAAAGTTCCCAGCCTCAAAGACCAAGGGAAGGAGTACGATGGGTTCACGATCACCATCACAGGGGACAAGTATGTGTGCTCGAGGGGTGTGGACATGCAGCTGGAGGCAGTGTGGGAGGAGAGTGTATTTCGTGTGACCCCGGGTGGTGCGGCTAAATGAAAGTGTCCAGGTCCACTGTGCACGTAGAGCTGTAGCAGACTCTCCAGCACCAGCCTGTTCCACCTGCCTTTCCTGCTGGTGGACAGCCTTCTCCTGGAGGTTTGGAGGTCTTGGCGGGTGAGACTTTGACTGTAAAATGAAAAACAGCTGAGAGATTGGCAGACTGAAGCCATTGTAGGAGTTTTAAAGTAAGTTTTAATGTATTACAGGAGTAGTACAGTCTTAATGTAGAAAATTTAGAAGATGAAGATAAGAAAGTTAACAAAATAAAAAATCATTTTTTTAAAAGCTGAGATTATATTACATATATTGTTTTATAATCTATTTTCTACACTTGCTATTATGTTATGATTGTCTTCCCCAGTCTCTCTCTCTTTTTAAATTATTTCTTTATTTTGCAGCACTAGGGATTGAATGCAGGGCCTTGTGTGTGCTGGACAAGTGCCCAGTCATTTTGAACAATTTCATAGTATTCCATTCCACAAACGTAGACTTTCTCCTGCTGATTTTGTTTTTGTTTTTGTTTTTTTTTTAGAGTATTTTTCACTTTTTTACTTTATAAATTACACTGTGGCAACCATTTTTATTAACTATAGTTTTCTTTATGTCTGGAATCTAAGCGTTGTCTAGGAGCTTCTATATCCCTTGAGTTTTGGATGGAGGCACCGTAAATGACAACCTCACTGTACATGATGGCACATCTGTGGAAGCGCCAAACCCCTCAAGGCTTCTGCCGGCACATTGATACAGCTGTGACTCTTCTCTGGTCCCTCTAGTTCCTGGGGTCTGCTTTTCCCAAAAGTTTTTGCTGTCGAACCACAAGACACCACCTGTTCAAAGCCATCACACCATATCAAAACTTAAACAGCCTCCAGGTGTAAACACTATGCTAGAAACTTCCAGTTTTATGAGTTTTTCTTGTCTTCGAGGTCTCCATCTCTATCCCACATATCAAAGTACTTTGTCAATAGAGATGATTCCCCACAAAAGGTGTTCCTAGGAGATGGTGATGGTTCTCACAAAGGATTTCAGGGAGATAAAAATGATTCCCTCCAGAGGATTTCCTCCAGAGATAAAAATGATTCCCTCCTGGATCTCTATCCAGGAGATAGAGATGATTCTCTGTAGAGAATTCAGGGAGATAGGGATGATTCCCCACAGAGGACTTCCATGGAGACAGAAGTGATTCCCCACAGAAGGATTTCTAGGGAGTGCTATTCAGTGTAAAAATCACTCTCCTATTCTTTCACATGTAGCACATCTTCCTGTGAGGACCTGGCCTGTTTATCCTGAGCTCACCTCCACTTTAGCATCTGCTTTTGTTTCTCCCATCCCATGTTTAGGCCGCTTCCATGAAAATCTCAGATTTTTGTTGCACACAGTGGTGTGTGCCTATACTCCCAGCTATTTGGGAGGCTGAGGCAAGATGATTGCGAATTTGAGCCCAACCTGGGCAACTTAGACTCTACCTCAAAATTTTTAAAGGTCCAGGGATATAGCTCTGTGGTAGAGTTCTTGCCTCTCATGTGTGTGAGATCCTGGGTTGTATTCCCAGCACTGGGGAGTGGCAGGGATCCCACTTTTCTCTATGCCTTCCAAATTCAGTCGGATCACTTCCTCTTCTGAACCCCTGATGAGCTACTCACAATCCTGAGCCTCATTTCATTATCTGTGGCCTCTTGTCTCCCTTAACAGAGGCAGCCACTGCTTTCTTTGTAGTACTGGGCACTAAGTGTGTTTTCTAACCGTATTTTGTGGTGAATGCATCAAATGTGTGACTTCCATAGAGCCTCCATGGAAGGTCAGAAGTGTGGACACTGTGCAACCAGAGTCTTTCTGAGTTTTCTTTCCATATGTAGCCCTTGCCCCTGATCTTGAATCATAAGCAGAGTGGCTGAGAAAATCATTGCTAAGTGCGTGAGTGTGTTCACTGTGTCTTGGTTCTGCAGCAGTGTTTGGCTGTTACCCAACCCTGCTGCTTGCCTCATCCGAGCACCTGTGGTCAGACTGCCATAGAGCCCCATCGTCAGTGCAGCACACAGGTGCACTACTGAGGAGCACGCCTGGCCCGTGTGCAGTCAGGAGCGCAGCCTCATGTGGAGGTGCGCTCAGGCCACATGGGCCTAGTGCTACTTGGTTTTGCTTTTTTCTTAACCTTCCATTTCAGGCCGTTTGGACTGCATGATACCTGCCTTTCACACTTGGGTTTGTATTTTCAGAGTTGGCAATATCCTGTTTTCTGTGGAAACTCAAACCACAGAAGAAAGGACACAATTATATCATGCTGAAATAGATGCACTTTATAAAGATCTGACAGCAAAAGGAAAAGTACTGATTCTCTCGTCAGAATTTGGGGTAGGTTTCTCTCTGTCTCCATTTCTGTTCCTGTGATTCTTTTGTAAATGTTTTAAACCCCCACCTGAACTTTCATTGAGATTGTACACTTTATGGTTGCAATCAGATTGAATTGACCCACAAGTCTTTCTTGTGTTAGTACTCATATAGCCAAGAAATTCTCTGTGTTTAGCAACTACAGTAAGGGGAGTGATGCATTTACAGTTCGTATTGTCGGTACTGTGCCACATTATGGTAGTTGGGCTTTGATAAGACTTAAATGAAGCATTGGGCTGTGGTGAAGATGGCTGTTTTTCCCTTTCTCCTGTCTTCCTTCAGTGTGCTTGGCGCTCACAGTCACACACTTACAAGAGCTTTGAAGTAAACTAGCTCATGCATTCTGATTTGCTGATGGCAGTGAGCACCAACGAAGTTGGCTGACTGGGCCGATAGCAGCCACCAGTGTGTGGCCTCTTCCCTAGGTAGCCTGCCCTCTGACATCATTTCTCTGACGTTTAATCAGCTCTTCTGTGTGGCTCAGCTCTAGTCTGAGATAATCATGGAGCGTATTTATCACCTAAATCTCAATGGAAAGGACCAGATACAGCTAATCAGATTCTTTTGATCAGGGACACATGTTGCTGGGGAAAGCCTACGAGGTGCTGATAAGTACTTTTAAAATTTTCCACATAGAATGTATTTTGACATTCGAAGTAACGTTAGTGGAACTGAGATTTCTGTGTTTGTTGAAAGGCAGCAGTTTAGAAACAGCAGGAAAACTTTGCTGCGGCCTAAGCTGTCTGTGTGCTTCTTGCTAGGAGTGTAGTGCAGTGAGCAGCGTGGTCAGGGTCTGAGAGGAGAGGAAGCAACAGCCCTTTTCTGCTGTAGTGATGTTGTGTGTCTTGTCACCTCCAAGTATACACTTGTGACCTGGAGTTCATAAGTTTGTGTGTCCTTTTTTTCTAGGAGGCTGATGCTGTCTGCAACTTAATCTTGTCCTTGGTTTATTACTTCTATAATTTAATGCCCCTTTCTCGAGGATCTAGGTAAGATACCCTGGGATTAAGTTTTTGTTGCTGTTGTTTTATTTTGTTTTTTCAAGACAGGGTCTCCCTGTGTAGTTCAAGGTGGCCTTGAATGCACAGCAGTCCTCCTGCTTCAGCCTCCCAAGTGCTGGAATTGGGCTACCATGCCCAGCTGCAAGATTTTTCTAGATTTAAAAATGTGTTCTCTGTGGCTTATCCTTCCATTTATGGTTTTAAGTACAAAAGATACCTTCTATTCTCAATTCAATACAAAATGATTTCCTGTCTACAATAATATCATCAACAGAATTATAAATGGTAGCTCTAAAATATCTTGCAGAAGTCTAGTAGGGAAGGAAGCCTTCATTCACCAAAAGCTTATTGAAGACTCACTGTGTGCCATGTAAGGCCGTCTACACTTCAGTGTTGGTGTTTGCCAGTCCCTTATCCTACCCACTCATCCCTCCTTCATCCCCCGACTAGCTGACCTCAGTTTAACCTTAATATGTTCATTCTTTTGGGTCACCAAGCCTTCCTTAATTCTCTTTAATAAATTCTTGCTACTCATCAGAGTGGACCGGAAGCTTGTGAGGTATGGTTAAAGCAAGGCATTCATCCGGATTTCCCTTTTTGTTCCCTTTTCTGAGTAGGTTGTGCAGTAAATCATAGCATATTGTACATATTTGAACTTTGGATGTTTTGGGTAAAATACCCATGTACCTGTCATGTTTTAGAATATAAAACTCCCCTAAATGTGGCACTCAATGTTGTTACAATATTTTAAAGGCATTGAAACAATAGGAACATGAATGTCATATTTTCAGCAGGATGCTTGTTAGCTGTGTCCGCTGAGTAAGTGATATTTGCAAGGCCTAAGTCCCCAGTACCATTGGCATTCTGTGGCCCTGGGCAGAGCCTCTGGTTCTGGTCCTCTCTGCTCTAACTGATAGCGATGTTTAACAGTGGAGAGGGCAGCCTTTGTCCTCCCACACCCCTTGTCCCTACTTCTGTACTGAAGCTGGTTGCTTCTGCTTCTGACACTTGATTCTGCCCGGACTCTTGCCATGCCTTGTCCCTGTGTCGAGGCTTTGCTCCTTGCCCTGTGTGCCCAAGCCCTGCCCTGTCAGGTTTCCCTTGGTTTTGCCTCCTCCCTCCTTAGCTGCCCTTTTCCTTGCCCTGTGGCTACCCTACTGCCCCCTCCTGCTCACCTTCTCTTCACTCATTCAATCCACCAGCCCTTGATGACGCAGCCTCTGTGTTGTCGGCCTGGTGGGCACCTGGTGGGCAACCCAGGAATCTGCTCCCTTTCCGTGGAGTCTCCCCATGCTCTTGCCTTCCAGCCCTGCTGGGTACCCGAGCCACAGCTCCCTGCACCAATCACCGTGGCTTCAGTACCAGGTCCTGCAGGCTGCTGCCACCTGCTCCCTCTCACATCTGTTTGACAGCCAGACACCTTCTGCCCCAGCCCCTACATGCAGCACCCTGCATTTGTGCAGGAGTGACTGGCACAGCCGTCACTGTGCCACTTTGGAGTCCTAGCCATTCACACCCATTCCCAAACTCCACACCACTCATCTCTTAGTATACTGTGTGCTCTGCTTTTCTTCTCTGGGGCTTAAAGAATGATTAATACAACCAGGTGTGGTCGTACAACTAACTTATAGTTCCAGCACCGTGGGTAGCTGAGGCAGGAAGATCACAAGTTTGAGCCCAGCCTGGACAACCTAGGGACTTGGTGAGACCCTGTCACAAAAAAATATATAAAGGGCTAGAGATGGAGGTCAACACAAGACTTAGATTCAGTACACCCTCCAAAACGTATTCGTAGGGTTTAATATATATATATATATATGCATTTTAAAGCTGAGCTTCATAAAGTTGTTAAAAATGTAAGTGGGCACATTTTTAAACTTAGTATTTCATAAAAATAGAAAAACCAGGAAGAAAATTAAAAACACCTTTTTTCTAAGAAAGAGACTGTTCTTGGTGATTTTACCGTTAATAAATCAGTATGTATTTTATTAATAAATTCAAAAATATTTTTAAGTAAAAAGTATTTTTATGTACAACTAAATATTTAATGTTTTAGTCTAAAGAATTCTTAAATGAAATCTTACCTTTTATGATGGAAAATTCTTGGTGAGCATTGACATAGTGTTGTCGGGGCCAGGCCCTGCTAAAGGCTGTTCTTTGTTTAAACAGTGTCATTGCCTACTCTGTCATCGTGGGGGCGCTGATGGCCAGTGGGAAAGAAGTAGCAGGGAAAATCCCCAAGGGCAAGGTATGGGGCACTGCTGAGGAACTGGGTTGTGTGCAAAGT
This sequence comes from Cuniculus paca, assembly GCA_004365215.1. Classification (NCBI taxonomy): domain Eukaryota; kingdom Metazoa; phylum Chordata; class Mammalia; order Rodentia; family Cuniculidae; genus Cuniculus; species Cuniculus paca. The sequence continues at coordinate 2,768 of RJWT010006572.1, read as the reverse complement.
CTTCATCTGTGGACTCTTTCTGTAGTATGTGAGTGAGACAGATCTCAAACTGAACCTTTCTCCTCTCTATTAATCGCATTTCTAAATTTCTTTCTTTTCCAGTTAGTTGATTTTGAAGCCATGACAGCCCCTGGTTCAGAGACCTTCAGCAAAATAGCTAAGAGCTGGATGAACTTGAAAAGGTAACAATGGGATCGAGGCCCGGCCTCGCTGCTGGAGAAGGGACAGGCTTCCTCCTATAGCCATGGGAAGGCCACTATTCTGCTTGCCACTATTCTGCTTGTTTTCATCAGTTAATGTCTAATTACAATAGTTTAATCTTTCTTCAGAGTTAAAGTGTTTTCCTGCTGTATAGGGTGAATTATGGATAAAAATAAGTGACATAAAAAAATAAGGAAAATCATTTATGAAAGGGAAGTGACTGATGTCTTACGTATATGATCAGGTATTCATTTCTCTTGCTCTGTTTACCCTGTGTGCCAGGCTCTTGGGCTCTGGATTCTGGAGTCAAATGAACCTGTATGCACAGCCTGTTTTAGGACACTCTGGGTGGTGGTTTAGCCTGTTCCCCAGGGTTTTTCTCCTGTCCAGTTTCAAGAGGTAGTACTTCATCACATCATGAGGAGGGGCTGCGTGAGGACCATTGAGCTCCAGCGTGTGCCAGAGACCCCAGTAGGCCCGTCCTCCATTCACCGCTGGCATCCAGAAGCACCAGGAGCAGTGTGTGAGGCTAAACTCACAGGTGCTTAAGAGTGAGCAGGATAAGCAAGTGCTGCTGCTCCACCTGACCTGCTCTTATACTTTCTCCTTTGTTTACATCTTAACCACTCACACATTTCCCTCTCATATCTGTTTGACAGCAGCCGTTGTCATAATTGTTGGTAATGGGGAAATGTTGCTTAACTGGTCCCTATACATTCTTTTTTTAGAGCTTTCTAGTTTACAGACATTTCAGTAAAATCACAATATCATACATAATTTGTATGCTTTTTATATAATTTTACAGTGAATTTTTACCAGTTAAGTAGAGTTGTATACTATGTTATATAGCTATTGTCTTAAAGCATCATTGACCTGCATTGTCTCACTCAGTGTTTGTGATAATTCTGAGGTAAGAATTCCGTCCTTGCAGTTGCAGATAAGACAAGTGGGGCCTAGAGAAAGGACAGAGCCAAGAAGGGCCAAAGCTGGGCCTGAAGCTAGCGCCCTCAGAATCTAGGTCCAGCCACACTGCAGCAGGATGCGTGGCACATAGTCCTGTGTCTGTCAGTTTCATTTTCTTTACAAGGTTTTAGTTGAGCTTCCGAGCAGCTCCAGACACCAGGCCATGACGTGGAAGGCCTGCCTGTTTGCGGCTCCTGCCTGCTATCCTGGTGGTGCCCTTCCTCATACCCACATGGGCTGGTGGGAATGAACATGCTTTGGCCTTTTGTGTAAACTGTGTTAATGTTCATCATGCCTTCCCTGTGTTTTTCTTTTTTAGCATCTCCCCTTCATACAAGACCCTCCCAGCAGTGTCAGAGACGTTTCCTACGTTAAGGTCAATGATTGAGGTGCTAAACACGGACTCCTCGCCACGATGTCTCAAGAAACTCTAGTTATGCCATGGAGTTTGTACATGTGAAGGGCCAGGCCTCTTGCTTCTTAAGTTATTTTTTAAAACATGGACTTAAGAAATTAGGTCTTTTATTACTTTTGATATCAATTTTTGATAGGAATTGAATACTTGAAATCATTTTCTTTACTTTCTGAACCATAACAGAAATCATGAGAACAGGTTTCGGGGAAAAAGCTACTTGACAAGGAAGGGACATGTTTGTATTACGTGGCAGCCTGATGGTTTCCACTTGTGAAGTGACATGACTTCTTCCTTCTGGCAAAAAGTGTTTACTTCAAAAACCAAAAATAATTAAGGTGAACAAAGCCAAGAACAAACGAGGAGTGTCTTCATTCCCTGGGAGATTTGGCTCCTCAGACTCCCCTTGTGTGAGCCACATGCCGGGCTTTGCTCCTTGGCTCGTGGGCTCCCCATCCTCCCAGCACTGGGAGTGGTCCATGGGCCAACCACACGCACCGCAGCTGATAGCTGGGATCACTTGCTCCGAGGATACACGCAGTATTTGCCAATGTCCCAACATTGAATTGCTGAACCATGTCTTGTCTTTGCTGGAAAAAATAAACCGTGGTGATTTCTGTAAGTCACCAGTGTTTGGCACTGGCTCGCTTGTGAGTTTGTTTTATTAACAGTTTGCTCTCAAGTAGAAGGATCTTCAGAAGGTTGCTGTCTTTTTTCAGACAGGTGAATGGCATCAAGTAAAGGGTTCATTAAACTGTGGCCATTTCCAAATCACTTTTAGTTTTTGGTGTTTTGTGGTTTTTGGAACCAAATACTTTTTATTAACTGACCAAATCATAAAAATACCATGGTAGATACTTAGTTCATCCTTTTAATAAGTCTGTTGATCTGGTCTTCCTTTTTTCCAACATCTTCACCTTCCACAAAATGAATGGTCTTTTTCTTTATTCTGCCATGTGGAGAAGATAATTTGAAGAGCCACGGGAAGTTACTCTCTTCTTTGGAGCATTTCCAACAGTACAGCTCTCATGAATCAGATACTCAGTGCAGATGACGCCATATTTATCTGCTTCCACCTAAATCAGTTCAAACTAACTCAGCTCCCATGCACTCAGCTGTCTTAAGCACTCAACACAGAGCAGCCCCCTGGGCAGCTTGAGTCACCTGAGCATGAGGACAGGCAGGCAGACAG
>RJWT010006571.1:0-28925 GCA_004365215.1 Cuniculus paca | reverse complement strand
CTTTGTTTTTGACAGTGCCGATGCCAGAGGGCCTTATGCATGCTAGGGAAACACTAAATCACAGAACTACATCTCCAGCCCAAGGTACTAGGTTTTGAAGTGATATGTTGCACTTAGGGCCAACCCTTTCCAAAATGTGAAGGGGATCTTCCTTGCCTCTCTTTCAGTGATCAGAGAGAGGGTGACTGTCCTGAAGCTCTGGGCAGATACCAGGCTCAGGATGGATGTGTCCTCAGACTTTATACACTGCAGAGGGTATGAGTCGAAGTGAGGTTTCTTAATGGTCCAGAAGGCCACGGTGTTCCAGGAAAGAGCCTGAGCTCACTTCCCCAGTATGTGAGTCCAGGAGGATTAGTAGACTCTTATGTTAGTTTGGGTCAGTTTTCCATCACTGTTATAAAATACCCAAGGAAATCAACTGAAAAGAAAGAAGGTTTATTTTGGCTCATGTTTTCAGAGGTTTCAGTCCAGGGTTTCTTGGTTCTGTCAATTTGGGCCTGTGGTGAGGCATAACGGGGAGCATGTGGGGCAATGTTGCTCACTTCATGGTTGCTGAAAAGCCAAGAAAAGGTGAGGCAGTCCATATCTCCTTCCAGGGCAGGCCCCAGTGACCACAGCATCAAACCATCACTTAGATCCCAGAACTATTGTGAGGATGAAATAAAGCAATAAAGTAAGAGTATATAGGGCACCATATAAACTATAGAGTGCTCTGTGCAAGGTGGTTGTTATTAATGTGGAACACAAGTAAGAGGCTGCTATGGTTTGTGTTTAAATGTCCACCCCAAAGCCTCATGTGGTCATGGCGGGGTGGGCCTTTTGAAGGCAGCTGAGTGTAGCATTTGTGATTGGTTCATTGCCTAGCGCTGGGATTGGCGGTATGAGTGCTGCACCTGCCCAGGGGCAGAGCCAGCATACAATATAAGGGAGGGAAGGGAGCCTGCTTTCCTCTTTTTCCCTCTTTGCTCTTGTTGCTTGCAGATGCCATGAACAGCTGCCCCTCAGCCACGCCACCCTGCCTTGGAGCCAGTCAGTTATGGACTGAAACCTCCAAAAACTGTGAGCTAAATAAACCTTTCCTTCCTTCATTTTGGATATCAGGTAATTTGTCTCAGCAACAAGAGAAAAGTAACGGAAACATTCATATTGGGGGAAGTGGATGCTCTCTGCATTTGAGACAGGCGTGATGCAGTCACACAGTGCCAGCCTCAGAGGCTTGGATTTCAGGGTGCCCCAGGGCAAAACAAACTTCTTAATTGAAATATCAGTTTTAGCTCATAAAACCCTAAAAAGTAAAGGATCACTAGCTACTGCTGTATCTTTCTTGATAAAATAAATAGTCTTAAAACAAATTTAGTTTTAGAAAGCAATTAGTTGATGAAAGGAAACAAAACTACGAAATGTAGAAAAAAATGATGGCCACAATTCCTAGTTCCACAGAAATACCTACTTTTATTTTGACATACCGGTTCCTGTGTTTTAGTCATCATTTAAAAAATATTAAAAATAAAATGGTATAGAGGATCTGTAAGTCGGGAAAAATCATGGAAGATACAATGACTGAGGGAAGGGGATAGGAGGCTGGGGACAACAAACACTGGTGGCGAAGGAGAAGGAAGTGAGTTTTGCTTATGCACATGGCAGTCTATGCAAGTGTCAGAAGCACCTTGCCCGTTACCCCACCACCCCACACCCCACCACCCCGATGGTCTATGAGTGGTCTCTGGACAGAATGGCTTCTCTGACATGTCTCCATGGCCTTAGTGCTGGTTTGACTCAGTACCTGAGCACTCTGCTTGAGTACTGTAAGTACTGTGAGTTGCCGTGAGCACTACTGTGAACTGAATGTTTGTGTCCCTACCCCAAATCCATATGTTTAAACCCCAGTTGCCAATGACATGGTCTTTGGAGGTGAAGCATTTGGGAGTAGGGCTGGTCAGGTCATGAAGGTGGCATCCCTAGTTTGAGATGAATGCCTTTACAAAAGCTCTGTCTCTGTCTCTATCTCTGTCTGTCTCTGTCTCTCTGTGTGTGTGTGTGTGTGTGTGTGTGTGTGTGTGTGTGTGTGTGTGTACTCTCCAAAGAAAGGCCATGTAAGGACAAAACCTGAACAAAGAGTTTTCATCAAGAGCCAGGTGATGCTGTGGGCACTCTGATCTCAGTTTTCCAGATTCCAGAATGGAGAAGCAGGTTTCTGTTGTTTAAGCCACACAGCCTGTGGTATTTGTTGTAGCAGCCCAAGATGACCAGGACCAGAATTCTGTATTAACATCTGCCCTGCCAACTCTTCCCACTTCACTTCGTTCCCAGCACTGCCAACACCACAGTCTCCACCACCCCGGGCCTGTTGAGAAGGCCCTTTGTCATTGGATTCATTACCAGTGGTTCAGGGGGGGGGTCCCCTGTGCTCCACAGGTGGGGGGCAACTCTGAGGGGACAGAAGGTTCCCTAGGGACACAAACCAGCATAGGACTCCAGGCCAGGCTCTGCTGGAGTGGCCTTCCCACTGGATCTGAGGGTCGGCTGGCCCCAGAGGCAGAAGCGCACTTCAAAACTCCCAGCATTCTCCTATGTTTCTCCTGAGTGCTGAAACTTGGGGAGCTCTACTTTGCTCTAATTAGTGCAGGTAAGTAACTGTTAGCGCATGACAGATATCTTTCTTACAGTGTGAAATGTGCCAGTGCTGAGAGTCTGTCTTGCTTGCTTAGAAAGAAAGCAAAATAAATAAACCCAAGAAAGTCAGGCAGAGAGCACATTATGGCTAAAACTAAAACAAAGCGTAAGGCATTAAATTGAGGATAATTTCTACCACTTTGAAGTCTAAGAATATAATTTTGAAGGACAAAAACAGAACAAAACACATGCATATATAGAGACAATATCTAATTTGCACCAATATATTATGGAGGAGAAAAAAAGCAACAAATGAAAATTTATCCCCAAATCTGGCAAAAAGCTTCCCCTCAACTCAGATTTGGCAAAAGAAACTGAGAACAATGTGGTGGTTTTACATTACAGAAGATTTGCAGGTATCTAACTTTGACTATTCTCCAGTTTTTTAGATTTTTATCACAGAAACATATTTCAAAGAGCCTTCCTCTGCAGATAATGGTAGAAAAGCTCATACAAACAAACTCTTGGCCTTCATGACGCCTAAAAAAATCAAAATAAAAATCTTGGACAAGGTGAAAACCCTCTGGATTCCCGAGTCTGGGTTTGTGTTATCCTGTGGGCATTTTCGTGTCCTGCACACAGGACGTTTGACAGCATGGGTAACTTTTGAATTGTGAACTAACATAAATGTGAGAGAAAAGTCCGGTCAGTACCCAGCCTCCCAGGCTTCCAGCCTCAGAACATTCTGGAAAGAGTGGCCCAACATGCTTGGTGGCAACAGTGAGAACAGGGGAGGCCCATTCACTACTGAGAGGCAAGAGGTGCAGGTCATTCACAGCTGGGCACAGAGGCCCAGGCCATTGTGAGACCTGACACTCGTGCCTACGCACACGCATGACATCGAAAGCAGCCTTGAAGAAGCAGTGCAGGAGTGCTGTGCTTCCTAAACAGCGGGCGGGTGGAGAAAGCTGCCACTTCAGACCTATTCAGGTGGCCAAGCCAGCTGGGCAGAGGCAGTCCGCTCTGGGGCTACCATGTAGCGAGCTACCTCTAGACCGATGGGTCTTCCCTTGGGTGGTCCCTGACCACCCCAATTAGTACCCACACATTGGGGACCACCTTCTGGGTGCTAAGCATTGTGAAAAGGAGAATGGTAAGAGTGAATTGGGAGTAGATGACAAGACCAGACCAGCCCTTGTTAAACTCAGGGACTGTTTGAGGCCCTTCCAGACACCCCATCCCTGAGTGTGCCCCACTTTCCCTTTCCCTGGCGATTTGCAAGCTCTTCCAAGACAACTACAGGAGCATGAGGCACCTGGAGTGTGGCATTCTGGGCTCCTGTGGGAAGACGTTTCTGTTCCAGCCTTTATGAAGTTTCCTTCACAGGTGAGGCCACCCCTTGTGAGGAGGAGACTGAAGAGGAGAGAACCAGGGTAGCACTGAAGGTTTTAGGTAGCTTGGCCTTTTGAAATCTGGAGAGCACAATCCCGGGCCTCCATTGGGCTGTTCTGTAGCTCCTGGCCCTGTAACCTTGTCTCTGAGCCTCGGTTCTCTCTCCCGTGAAGGGGAGTCACTGTTCCCTGCCCTGTCCTTGGGCTCACACCTGTAAAAGCACAGGTTTACAAGCTGGTCTAGAAATTGCAGGTCTTATGAATCACCAGATGCAAAAAGGCTGAGTGTACCCAAAGGTCCCGATGCAATTAGAGAAAGGGGAGAAGCAGGCTCAGCCGTTCCTCAGAGAGAGCAGGTATCACGGGGAGGCAGCCCCCCAAAAGCAGGGACATAGCCTGTCACCCGGGGACGCCACATCCACTTCCTGCCAGCACTGCAGGGCCAAGGCTGCTGCTTCCAGCACAGCTAGTGTGGCTGGAGCTGTCCCTACTCTGCATCGTCCGGGCCTGCGCGCCCCGCCCAGGAGAGCACCACTCCCCTGTGCCAGTGGGAACCGGCTCAGCCCGAGCCTAGTGGTTTTACTTGAGGGGAACCTAGAGGAAATAATTTAAGAAGATAATAAGGGGGATTTTTCCTGTCTCGAAACGAGGCCCATGGGTCTTTGCGGATGATGTTTTTCTCTCGGAGTCAGAAATGAATGCTGCTAGCTCAGCCGGAATAATTGGCCATCGACAGACTCCCTCTGAGCAGTAGGGTGCTACACAGTCTCCAGCTTTGCCCTGGACCCCAGCCCCAGAGACTTCCCTGCTTGTCCGCAGGCGTCCTGCCTTCCCTGCCTGCAGTGACCAGGTGCAGCCCGCTGCCCACACCTGCCCTCACCATTACCATTTTCTCTTTAGTCCCAGGGGCGTCTACCCTGCTGGTCAACCCTGGAGCTAAGCTTTGAAGTTAACTTCCACCAGGGAAAGAGTTAAGACTGTGTGCCGCAAACACCTCCTTATAAACAATTACGATTTGAACGAATATTTTGACCCCAAGAGGGAACTAGTGTGCAAATTCAGTCCCCAGAACCTAGTAGTCTGTATTTGGGGAAGGAAGATTCACTTGATGCCTAGGAAAGAAAACAATGAAAACTGTGAAACTTAAACTCTATTCCAAGCCCAGTGAATATTGAATGAATACATGAATGAATGAATCTGAAAGATTGGAGCCATCACGAGAGAGTACTCTCATTTTCTAGAAGGCCTGAAGGTTGGGTGGGGCCTGCCCAAGTCAGGTCATGATCAGAGACCAAGGCAAGACAAAGGCCAAGTGTCCTGATGTGGTGTCCTCAGTGAATGAGACCCACCCAAGTGCACCAGCGTGAGTCCAAACTCGGGACCCGATGGGCCAGGGCCAGGGCCCTGCACTGCTCCCTGTTGCTCCTTGTCTGTAAAACGCTGCCAAGGCTTGCTTTGAAGCCGTGAGGGCAGCTTTCATCACTCCCACGACTCATAGGAGGAAAGCATAATAATATTTGTGTGGGAGAGAAGCCCCCTCGCTGAGTTCTCACGATTCCCATTTCCTATTCACTGGCTGTTGTCCTATCTCTGATCAGTATCCAGTAAACATTAAAGGGTCTGCTTTATACCATCACAGATTAAGTGACACCAGTTAAGGGCTCCATCTTTCACTCTGTCTTTGAAATGAATCCTCCCTCCCATCCCTGCTCTTTGTCCCACGAGAGGAATGTAGGGAAGGGTGGGGCAGGGGGCTTTCTTTTCCACATCCTCACACAAGGAAGTGCAGGCCCTTTAGCTGCTGGGGTGGGGAGGGTGAGGGTTGGGCCTTCTGGGGAGACTGAAGCATTTTCCAGCATTTTCTCCTTCATGGCTGTGTGTTTTTAGCCCAGGGAAGATCACCCCCGGGAGAACACAAGGACCCAGAAAGTCAAAAGTGGCATTTCATAGCTCATGCCATCTCCTTAAATCATAATCCTTCTTTGCTGTCCCTGATTTCTGAAATACCTCCTCTGGGTGGTGCTTAGACTAATCATTTCCCAAGTATGGGTACAGGACAGGGAGAGCCTGAGTCGGTTGCTGACAATGGCAGGGTGCAGCTCTGGGGGAATCCTCTGCTCCACGCACTGGGCGTGGTTCTGAGCAGTGCCCCCAGCGAGCCTGGGGAGCTGTCCCTGTCTTGTTGGCAAGTAGAGTCCCTCACCCCCAGCCCTGCTTCCTTTGGACCGCTGTGTCTGGCGCCCATTTATGCAGAGAAGCAACTTCTGGTTACTGCATATTAGTATAAACACAGTTTCTCCTTGGTTTTTATGAAAGCGTTGTCAGGGCTGAAGGGAGTGTGCCGAAAGGCAGAGAGTGGGTGACAGGCACCCGTGGTAGACCCAGGAAGCTCTTTCCAAGGCACACGGGAGTGCAACCCTGACCGGATGGCTGTGCTGCCCCCTGAAAGGGTTTAGAACAGGGCTCAGGGTGGTTTCCTAACCTCTCCACGTTCAGGTTACAGACCTAGGACAAGTGTTTCCTTGTTCTACTAGGCAAATTTTCACATGTGAAATGGGAAAACATGATTTGATTATGAAGCATTTTTACTTTCATGTGAGTTTCAAGTGCGCTATTGGCTACCGTCATGGCCACAGTGAGGAAGTCGCTCCGCGCGTGGCAGACAGCTCAGGGCTCGCCATGACTGCCTCCGCAGCCGCTCTTTCCTTTGATTTCCATGGCTGGTTGTCTACACTGCCTGGCATTTCCTTTTCTAACCTTGAAATGTACTGATTTTTATCTGGACTATTATGCAATTCAAAACGTGCTCAGTGTTTAGCCTCCACCCCCACACAGCACGCACACACCCACGCACGCACGCACAGACGTACACACATGCATGCCATTTTGATAAACCTGTTTGTAATTTTTAGGTTGCAAAATAGAAATAAGTTTACAAAGTCATCTTTCTTGTTAAAATTCCTGCCGCAAGTAAATAATGTTGTAGTTGGATCCTAAAACTCTTAGCTCGAACCACTTTCATCCACCATCCCTGCCACTTTTTACTTATTGAAATGGCCCCACGTGCTTTCAGAATAATAATTTGGCACTCTGACAGGCAGAGGCAGGAAGATCACAAGTTCCAGCCCAGCCTAGGCACCTTAGTAAACCAGTGAGACCCTGTCTCAAAATAAAACATGAAGAAAGGGCTGGGGATGCAGCTCAGAGTGAAGGCCCTGGGTTCAATCCCTACTACTGCAAAATAATGATAATAATGTGAAAGGTCTGAGAAACATAGCTTTCCCATTATACCTGTAGCCTTGGGAGATTTAAACACACTAAAGTGAATTCGAAATGTGACCAGATGGATGAAACATCTAGAAATCCATGAAGGGCTGCACAAGAGAAACACTGGTCTCATGACCAATCAAAGATCCACGGGGAGATGCTTCCTCCTCTGTGCTTTACAGAATGCTGACGTCAGGCAACGAGGCCCAGGCTGCAGAGAACTGGATCTCACCACTATGCTCTGAGGGTTTTCTAGCGATAATTGTCCACAAAAGGAATGGGCTGCTTTGGAAGAAAGCGAGCTCCTCGTCTATGAGAGGATGTAAGAGATTAGATGGCCTCCTGTCTGGCAGGTTAGAAAGGAGTCTATCTCAGGATGCTACAAAGGGTCAGGGAGGACACAGCAAGGGAGAGGCCGGGCAGGAGGTAGGCAGAAGGGAAGAATGACGGACACAACAGAGGACCTAGAGCCCTGCAGGGGGAGGGCCTTTCACTCTACTGTACTTCCGCCTCCCAGTGAGCCAAACTCCTCTCCCCGCCCTGCTCCCTGACTTGATTTCCATGCTGCCGCTCACTCTCCTGACCAGGCCTCTGAATCACCTGCTGCTGTGCGGAGATCTCTGGGCAGAGCCAGATGCCCCCTCCTGCGGGCTCGGCCCAACCACCGGGTGCGGCAGACACAGGAGCTGCCAAGGCCCTGGTGAAGCCAAATGTTGAAGAGCTTACCTGGAGGACCAGTCCCTGTCACACGGGCTTGGGCACTGGCTCCCTGAGGGGTACAACCAAGGGGCGGAGCTTGCCCAGGTGCTCACTGGCCCCCTGTGGTGTGAGAGGAAGCCCAGGTGTCCCTCAAGGGAGACGCCAATGTGTCCCTCCAACCGCACTCACAGACCCCAGGCCCTGGATTTCTCACTGCATTTATCCTCTGGGGACTTGGACTCCTGCGAGCTCGTCCTGCATTCATCTAAAGTGAATTCAAGGTGTGACCAGAGGATTAAGTGTCTGGAAATCAACGGGAGGCAGCAGAGGAGAGGCTCTGGGGTGCATGGTGAGTTTGACATCTATCACATCGGATGAGTCTCTGAAGCTTCTCCCCAACTTTGAACACCAAAACGTGTGCTCCCAGTACTTAATGGCACCAAGGCTAGGTCAGCCACACTGTGCGCTTGCAGCCAAGGACTCCTGTCTGGAAGAGCATTGCAATGAGACCAGCCCCTAGGGCTGCCCCAACTCCAGTGGGGAGTCCTTTGCCATTCAGAGCCCTGTTCATTGAGCACGTGCAATGGCAGTACAACATGACAGAAGTGACAAGGTACCCGTTCTGAGCATATGCCTAAAGAGAACACTCAACTGCTTCCACTTTGTCACAGACCCCTGCCCAGCCAGCTCATGAAAGCCCAGGCTGGTTTGCTCAAGGATGAGCGCTCACAGCTGAGGGTCAATGACAATGGACTCTGACGCATACAGTACACGAATGAGGCCTACCCAGCCCAGATCACTGAGAGCTCTATGATGGGCCAAAACAATGTCACTTGTTCGACACTGTTAAGTTTTGAGGTCCTGAGTTATGCAGTAAATGCTCATTGACACCCCCTCTCATACAGATATATTGAGCAGCTCCAAAGAACTAACATTTTTAAAACATTTATATCTACTCCCGGCACTACATAAACTCTAGATAAAAGTTTCTTTCCATCATAACCATCGTTATTACAATTTTAAGAAATACAACTCCATGTTCTATGCTTGGAAAGAACAAAAAGAAAAGTCTCAAATATTGGCTTGTATACAATAAATTCTTTTTGCATGGGATGTTTTAGCTCGCATTTCAACTCAAATACAACCATGAAGGAATGTGCAGATTTACCTGTTCCCATCCTTTCTCTGTCGGCTGGTGGTGCCAGTGTGGCTGGGGTGTTATGTATAAGAACAAGTGGTCTTACTGACCATTAAGACTTTACCCTTGCCAGAACTTATCCTTTTGCCAGGAAACTTAAAATTTTTCCCAGTCCTTAAAATCAAGCATCACTGTGACTCCCTAAGGACTCCTGTCTGGAAGAGCATTGCACTGGGACCAGACATGTCATAACCATTTCACTGTATACATTGGGAATTAGCTCAGCCACCTAGGATGAGGTTGAACATAATTTGCATTTATTTCTATTAGAGCGTATTACTGATAAATATATATTGGTATATTCTTACATGTATATAACAAACTTTGTTCAACACCCCACAGTTACCTACCTCTCCCTTTCCTCCCCTTCTCCTGGTTAGCTCTTCTTCTCCAATAGTCTTCATTCTACTTTCACATTCTCGCTCTCTCTCTCTCTCTCTCCATCTCTCTCTTTTTAGGTTGAATATAACTTCAGAATTGAAAAATAGTTCTTGCTCTTTCCTGTAGGAACAAGTATTTAATATATATTTATATCTTAGTATAATTATAACATTAGATTATAACAATTACTGTTTTTGTGAACATAACTTTCCTACAACTTGTTAGAAGTGATTTTATATGATTACCTGCATAATAGAAAACTTAGAGAATAACAAACTTGCTTAACAAATTACACATCTGAGACTGCTTTTCCAGGAGTTCTGGACCCTAGTTACAGCCTTTCTGCTTGTCATTAAAAAATACATGCCATTTGCCAAGTCTTTCACTATAATTTTTCTCTATGGTCACCTGATAGTATAACAACCTTCACTTTATAAATAACATCTCACAATTTTGTCTCATGGCACTTGGTTTACAAAACACTTGTGTACATCATGTTACTGTCATCCAAGCCCCAAACTATATATAAACCTGACACACATGACTATTTCTAGCTTACAAGGGAAGTATATTATGGAACTAGCCCACTTAAGGTTACCCACATAGTAAGGACATCCCCAGTTTCAAACCTAGATTCTCTGATCCCAAGAACTGGGCTGTTTTCATAGAACGTGGTGCCCCTCCATCGGTCACAGCATAGTGGAAAAGGATCTGGCTTAAGGGCATCAGACATAGCAAATCTAATCTTGAATCCTAGCTTCACCATACATAAATGACATAAATTTGCACAAGCTACTTAGACATCATTTTTTACACACAGAAGAGATTTGATAATATTACATCATTTCTTACATACAGAAGAGATTTGATAATATTACATGATCTTGTAGATTTTTTTTGTCTTTTTGAGATAGATTACTTATTTAATCTTAAAATTAAAATTCTATGTAGACAGATGTGGCGGCACACACCTGTAATCTCAGTACTCAGGGGATCATTGCATTCAAGACCAGCCTGGGCTACAAAGTGAGCTGAACTGCATAGTGAGACATTATGGTAGCCATTGCTGATTTCCTATCATCTTGTTTTGAAGTCCAATAATGCTTTTATTCTTTGATGTGATTGGTTTTAGTCTGTTTTCTATTATTTGATTGCAATATGTGAGAAGGTATGGACAGCTACATTGAAGAAAACAAGGGACATTATGGTAGCCATTGTTGATTTCCTGTTGTCTGGTTTTGAAGGCTTGTAATGCTTTCATTCTTGTGTTTTGATTGGTTTTATACTATTTCGTTTTGTTTGAATTTATTGTGGGAAGATATGAACAGCTATTTTGAAGAAAACAAGAAACACTATGGTAGCCACTGTTGATTTCCTATTGTCTTGTTTTGAAGTCCTGTGTTGCTTACATTGTTCTGCTCTGATCTGCTTTGTTCTGTTTTGTTTTGTTTCATTCTCTTTAAAATAAAAAAAAGAATAACCTATGGTTTCAGGCATCATCTTATGATGGCTAATTTTATGTGTCTACTTGCTCTGGGCAGAAGATGCCTGGGTATTTCATCAGCTGTCGCTGGGGCGTGTCTGTGAGCAGATTTCTGGGTGTGGCAAATGTTTGCACCACAGATTCAGCCCCCATGGAATGTGGGTGGACAATCAATCAAAGACCTGTACAGAATAAGAAGACTGATCTCTAGAATAGGAGAAAGACTCCTTTCTGACTGCGTTGAACTAGGGCCTTGGTTTTGTCTTGACTGTGGACTTGAACCAAAATACTGGCTCCTCCTCAGTCTCAGACTGCTGGCATTTGGACTGCAATTAAACCATTAGACTTTCTGTTCCTCTGGCCTTTGGACTTGGACCAGAACTATGTCATCCTCTGTGGTGCATTTCCACCTTGCCAAATGCAGACCCTGGGACTTAGCCTCTGTAATTGCATAACCCAATTCCTGATAATATCTATTTTTCTATGTCTAAATCTCAATCTCTCAGTCTCTTTGCCTCTCTCCATCCTTCCATCCATCCTTTTCATTCTATTTCTCAGAAGAACCCTGCTAATACATGCATTCTCCAAAAGTCTTTCAGGACATTGCCTGTGAGAGTTAACTTTGGTGTCCCCTTGCTTGGATGCTGGAGTGCCTGGAACCCCGCATGTACTTTGCTGGTGTTTCCAAGGGCAGCACAGGAGTCTGAGAGGGCGCAGTGGGGAAGACCAGCTTTCAGTGTGAGTGAGCAGCATTTCATCAGCCAGGGAACAGAAAATACTGAAAGTGGACTGTTCTCTTCCTGTGGAACCTATCACCTGCCTGCCCCCTACCTTCACACTTGAAGCCTGGGCTTTTTGGCCCTTAGACTCTGAGACTCATACCCATGGCCTCTTTCTATGTTCTCACACTTTGGGCTTCAAACCAAGAGTTATACTATTGGTTTTCCTGGTCCTGAGACCTTGGGCTGAGGGTCTCCGGCCTACAGATGAACTGCTGGGCCCTTCTCAGTGGCCACAGTCAGTCGAGGCAACTCCCTAGTCACCCTGTCATGTGTCCATACACAGGCTCCCTTGGTCCGTCTCTGGAGAGGCCTGACCATTGTCTTGGGCCCTACCCTTGCTCCCTTACTTAGGACAACAGAGTCTCCCTGTTGTCCTAATTCCTTCCACAGTTTTCCGCCTTGCACCTCACCACACTGATATTTCCTCAACTCTACCTGGGGCTTTGGAAGACAATGACTGTGCTTTACTTAGCTTTGTAAACTGTGGAGCACCTAGCATAGTATTCAGGGACCATTAAATAAATAATAAACTGAATCACCAGACTGATTCCTTGCCTGCACTGATTCCTCACAGTTCTCTCTGAGAAGCATATTTGAACTAATTCTTCAATTTCTGTCCCATTTCACTACTCTCTTTCCAAAGAATATATCATAAATTTCTCCATCCAAAGAGGAAATTATGCATTTCTAGCTTATAGCTCATTAGTTGCAAACTTTTCTAGACTCTATATGCACTATTTTGACCAGTATTTCTTAGTAATGACAGATGTGTAAGTAAAACAAAGAAATATGCATTGAATTGAAAATGGCATGTGCTAATAAGATTTTATGCACATCATTAAACATATACATGTGTATTTGGGTGTATCATATATGAGCTGCAGATACGTGCATACACATATGTATCTTTATATAGCCATACATTTAGCAATTTCTCATTGATATTTTGGAACAGTTATAGTTTTTGGAGCTTGAGAAGGTCCCTTTGTCCATTCAGTGTTCAGTCTTACCGAGACTTTCTGTGACAGCTGCTGCTGTAAAGTCACCCAGAGTCACAGCTGCTTCAGGCTCTCCGCTTCCTTTCTGGTGCCAGGGTCTCTGCGGAGAGACTTGGCAGTAAGTCATCTGGGACTTCTGAGCTCCAACCCTAGCAAGAGAGCTGCTAAAACACCGTTCACCTCTGAGTGAGACGAATACAGAAAAACCAACAAGCTCTGCTTCTCCTGGACCTTCACGGTGCTTCCCCCCGGGGCTGTGGAGAAAGGGCCTGTGCTCCAAAGGAACGCACAGGGCAGGAGCTGCGGGCGCTCAGCTGACGGCAACAGCCAGTGTAGCAGGCTGGGAGCCAGCCTCTCCTACCCAGCTCGCCTCAGAAAGAAGCTCCCCGCAAGACTAGACTGTCCTGTCCCGGCTTTGACTTAGTCTAACCCCACAAGGCAGAAGTCACTGCCTGAAGTTTTAGTTGAGTAGCTTTCTCCTCCCTACTGTGTCTGCATGTGCGTGATCCGCACGTTAAACCGGCTGAATTAAATCCAATGAAGTGCTGAACTGGAGAGCTACAGGGAGAGGAGAGTAATGTCCAGCAGGAAACTTTCCTCATACAACTTCCTGGACCTGGACTGCTTTCCTCAGAAGAAAAATTCTACAATGAACTCTACCGAACATCAAATCCCACGACTTTGACCTTTTCAGAGGATTTCTGCCTTCTCCTCAGAGATGAATTTAACCTTGTGCAATAATAACTGAAGTTTTCTTTGGAGAATTTACATTTTCTTGAGCTTAATGTTCTTTTCTCTTTTTTTTTTCGCGGCACCAGGGATTGAACTCATGACCTAGTGCTTGCCAGGCAGGTGCTTAGGCCACTAAGCCAAATCCCCAGCCCTTGTCTTTTTGAGACAGGGTCTCAATATACCTTTCAGGCTGGCCTTGAGCTCACTTTGTAGCCCAGGCTGGTCTTGAACTCACAACGATCCTCCTGTCTCAGCCTCCTGAGTGCTGGGATTACAGGCATGAGCCACCACGCCCAGCTGAGAATTTACATTTTCTATCAAAAGTCTTAAACTCTTCAACATTCTTACATTTATGTCCTGAGAAGTAAGTTAGTCTTTCTGCCTTTGGTCATTTATCTCAGTCACTAATATTAAAGAGTAACTCCATGTCTGAAATCATGTGTTCATATGGTTTAGGACTGAGGCATTGCTGAGAGAGAGAAGGCATTTTACCAAAGTATTTTAGATAAATATACTACTAGTTTTCACCTTACCTACAGTTGTTAATATTAGGCTCTGAATGGACTGCAGGATGAGTTAAAGTAATGGTATATTTCTGTTAGAACAGCTGCTACTTTTGGTTGACCACTAGCACCTTTGGTGTCAAATACTCTACAGATAATTTTTAAAAAATATACATAAATACAAATGGGGCATGATGATGCATGCCTGTAATCTCAAACCCTGGAGACTGAGATAGGAGGACTACAAGTTCAAAGCCAGACTGGAACACAGATCTTTAATTAACTACAGAAAAGGAAGCGGGCCTTCACAATGGAAAAATCTTTTGGAAAAGTAACTAAACTTAAATCTAATAATGAAATACACATCACATACGTTCTAATTTTTTTTTTTGTACTAGGAATTGAACTCACAGCCTTGCACTTGCTAGGCAGGGGCTGTCCACTGAGCTACATCCCTGGCTCTATCCTTTCTAATTCGGTAACACTCAAGAAAGTTCAACAGCCTTTACTCAGTGTTCTCACCTCACAATAATAATATTAATTATAATAATTCATAAACTGACTCTAATCCAGTGGAAAAAGTCAGGGATGTCCACATCGGATGTCATTCCACAGACCAACTGGTCTGGATTCTTCAAAATTGCAACATCATGAAAGAATAAGAAAGAGAATTTTCCAGATTGAAGGGTTATAAATAGACACAACAAATAAATGTAATCTGTGATCTTGATTGAATCCTGGACTGGTCTAGGAAAAGCTGTGTAGTATAAACTATAGATTAGATAATTTCACTGGTGCGATGTTAAATTTTTTGAGCTAGTGATAATATTGTGACCATGCAGGAGAAAGTCCTTATTCTTA
This sequence comes from Cuniculus paca, assembly GCA_004365215.1. Lineage (NCBI taxonomy): Eukaryota > Metazoa > Chordata > Mammalia > Rodentia > Cuniculidae > Cuniculus > Cuniculus paca. Next base: position 14,017 of record RJWT010006571.1, on the reverse strand, counting down.
GATGATACTAGGTGAAGTACGTAGAAGTGAGTGGCCAGGACATCTGTTGTTTACCTTCCAAAGGTTAAGCAAGTATGCTAAAATGTTTTTCTTAATGCAAGAATGGGAGTTCAGCTCCATCACAGGGTGCCCGCGTGAATGCATGAAGCCTAACAATGGAATGAGTTTTAGAAGAGTTCCGATGGTCAGCGTCACCGCTCTACCTGATCAGAGACAGCCGGTATCTTCCTAATTCACAGGCTACTGCTTCGAGACACTGTATACAATGCGTCTTCCATGATACCTTAATCGTTCACACACTGGCTTTTGCTGTAGAAGACAATATTACCTTCTTACACCCTGATGACCCTGGAGCCAGACTGGCTGAGTTTTAATCCAGGCCATTACCTTCCTAGCTGTGTGGATGTGGCATGTTACCATCCTAATCTCTTCTGATCTCATTATCCACATTCATAAAAGGGCCATAGTAGTAACAGCTACCTCATAGGGTATTATGAGGAATGAAGGGATAAGAAGCCTAAAACCTTGTGCACAGAAAACACTCCATAGTCATCATTATTATCATTACTATTCATGTTACTCAAAACTAAGAACAACTACAATAATAAAAGCAAGCAACAAACACACATTGAGAAGTTACTATGTGCCGGTCGCTGCTATTGTGCTGTGAGCAACGCTAAAGACCCCTGCCTTGATGGAGCTCGTACTGCAGCCAAAGCTTGTCATAAGCCAGGCTCGTTTTAAACCCCTTATAGATAATTTGTTTAACCCTTAAAGCAACTCTGATGCAAGAGTCTCCCCTGAAACATTTAGGCAGATGCCTTAGCTTGCTGGAATTTTCTAGGGCTTCCCAAAATGGCTGTGTTAACACAGGCATGAGTATGGAGGAGAGGGGGAGCTGGATTTTGCTTTTGCTACTCTGTCAACGTGTTTACCAAAAAAAAATTCTTTTCTGGTTGTGCCAGCAGCTAAAGATTCAGTGGAAATAACTGATGAAGTGCACATTTTCATTTCCAGGTAAATGATATTCTCTGGAATTGGTGGAGATAGAAGAGGCCAAAGAGAAAGTAAACAAAGAATATGAGTAAATACGAGCTCACTTTCTTCTAGACAGGTTTTTAAGCAGCTTGGTTCCTAAGGCTCAGGATTTCTCTCTTCACCATGATGGCATTGATTGGAGAAGAGAAAGGAAAGGCTACGTGAAAGCGTACGCTGCCCAGTGCTGTCTTCCGGGTTCTGCCCGGCTTCCGCCCGGCTTCCTGCGCCTGTGCTGCGGCCCTGCTTGGAAAGCTGGAGTGGTTTATTCCAGCTCTTCTCTCGTGGCTCTCTCGCCGATCGCCTCGTTGGACCTGGCGCCCCGCATGAGTCACCAGGGAGAGTCTGAATTTATGAGCAGTCTGTCATCATTCTCTTGCTTTGGACTCCAGACCCAAATTGTGCCCTTGTTGATTATTTTTGATGCGTCATTTACTGCTGTGCAGATATTTTCTAAAACCATCCGCCTCACTTTTACCCCCACAAAACCTCAAGACACCTTTCCAAATACACTTATTTTTGTTTTGTAAACCCCTGAGTATTTGAAGAGAAATGTTATCCATATGTCCAAGAAGTCACATGATCTTTCTCTTCTTCCATTGAGGGAAAGGATGGCCATGGTCTGAACTAAGTTTCAGCCTGGCTGGAAGTCAAAGCCACAGGTTTTCGACTTTGCAAATCCTGTGTTCGTCTTCCTAATCAAAGAGCCCAGGCTGAAAAACAAGTTGAGGCAAAACCATTTTAATAGCAGGATGTGCAAAGCAAAATTTACCCAAGGACATGAGCCGTCGTAAGATTTATATGCTATTGACAATGTTTTCTTATGTACTTAAAGTGTCTTTATTTTCTAACCCTCAATTCTACTTCTAGGAAATTGTCTTAAGGGCATGGTCAGAGATATACAAACAAATTAATGAGCACAGTCATTTTACTTAGCATAGTAGAAAATTTGAAAATGTATTTGAACCTAAGATATCAGACAAGATGAAGGTAAAACAAATTATAGTATGTCCAAAACATAAAATACCATGTAGCCATTAATGACTATTTAAGAAAAGAATGTTTAGTGACATAAAAATATTTATAACATAGGAAAGAACAATATATAAATTGCAAAGTTAGTAATAAAAAAGTGGTAAAGGAGTTATTTAAAAGTAAGGAGCGGGAATAAACTGATGCAATGTTTACTGCAGTGACTTTCATTGCCAGCTTTAGGATCTGTGTTCCAGAAGGAAAGGAAATCTCTCTCCCCCAGAACATTGGCAGGGTTTCAGTTCAAGAGAGGTAGGGTTTTCCTATGTCCAGAGGGTCCTTAACAAGCCCGTTTTTGAAAGCCCAAGGCCTTTGTAAGAAAGAGAATGAAGGTTTTAGACTTTGAAGAGGAAAGGATGTTGATCCCCGCCCCCAGGAGGAACTGGGGTCTCTGGACTGGGAAAGAACAGAATGAGGTTCTTAAGTTTAGGCTCTTGCTGACCGGCAGCACCCAGGAGGGAGCAGGCATTGGGTGGCTCAAGGGGGCCTTGGAACAGTAGCGTAGAGTGTTATGACTCATCGTCATCCCTGTTCTTCCCTCGATATTCCATTATTCCAGGAGGTCACAGGATCCTCTGGATCCACCTTCCTTGGCCCTGTATACCTCCTTTCCTGCTGCGCCTCCCCAGTCTGCCAAATAGCTTGACTCTGTGTCCTTCTCAGCCCCAGCCCCCGTCCGTGTTTGGCCCACTCCAACAGTTCAGGGAGTGGAGACACTGCCTTGTCACATCACCGAGCTGTCACATCATCCCTGTTGCCAAATCTGGGTGACAATTTCCTCTCTTCAGTGGCCCCCACCTCCTGCCTTACTGAGGCACTCAGTCACTCAGCCCTGGAAAACATGGATGCCCTTGACTTCTGGGACAAGTCACCCTCCTGGTCTTTCTTTTACCTCACTGGCCGTTCCTTACAAAATTTTTTTAAAAATCATCCTTTTCTCCTTTGTCTCTGTTGGGTTTCTTGACTTCTTGTCCTCCAATCAATCCACCCCCTCTGGTTACTCCTCTATCAAATTCTAAATACTGATGTGCTAAGAATTCAACCTTCTTTCTCTGCTATTTTCCTTTTCTCTGTCCCTAGGAAATATCATCTATTTTCAGAACTTGAAATATCATATTTTTTACTCAAGATCATTTTCATAACTATGTGGGACTGGGTATCCTAACCTCTGGACTCCTACCCCATATCACATAGAACATACTAGTGTTCACCTTGACATCATGAATTGTATAACTTAGAGAATAGTCTATCTATAATCATCCAGTATCATTACTGTTGGTGTTGGCTTTTCTCATTCAGTGCTTATTTTTTCCCCATTCTTCCAAGACTCTCTGAGAACATGAGCTACAGTAAGATATAGGGTGAATGGGTGGGGAATGGTGTCTCCACAGGGCCAAAAATAAAGTGTGTGTGTGTGTGTGTGTGTGTGTGTGTTTCAGTGACTTGGCTACTAAACTTGGAAAATTAGTAACAGATTCAATATTGTGTTGGAAATGAAGTTCTACTGTGAAAAAATGTAATTACTTGGCATCTCTTGACTCTTTATGAAGGTATTCTTGGGCAAATTTTAAAAAGTTATTTTTTCTTTGTCTTTGTCTGCCATCTTTTCCCTTGCGAGCCACCATCCTCTCTTACCTGACCACTTGTGTGAGCCTTTTAACCAATAACCTGGCTTGCATTCCTAGCCTGTGTTCCTGGCCGCAGCTCATGGCTCTTTCTCTCCACACAAGACCGTAGCTCTAAATATATCTCTTTAAAAAGCTGTCCCTGACAATCTAATCTTCCTCCACCACAGGTCACTCCCCAGCCACCATTCTTTATTTGTTTTTAGTGTTTATGAAGATAAGTAATAGTTATTTATATTACTCATGCATAATCTTTTATTGTGTATGTTTATGTCTCCTCTTCCTTCTATAGAATTACCCCTGCGACAACAAGATCTTGTAGCACCTGGAACACTTCTCACAGTCTATGGTCTCAGCCAATATTTAATGATTGAATAAATGAGTGACTAAATGAACATTCGCATGACCGAAAAGCTGTCCCAAAATGCAGTAAGCAAGGCATCTGTGGTTATGGCACTACACAACTTTTCATAGAATCCAGGGAAAAACTGAAAACTGCTACAGCATTTGGGGATACACAGACTGGCAGGATGTCAGTGATTCACCCGACAGCGAGTTCAAAACCTCAGCGCTGTGGAAAATACTGGTGGACCCAGCAAGGCCACAGTGCTTAGGATGCTGGCTTCCGTCTGCACTTCCTGGAGAAGAAAGACCTCTCTTGCTGTCTCCATGTTTCCTAATTTGATGTCTTTGCATGGATGGTAATCAGCTGCTTGCAAACCCCTGAGTCACACGCCAGAAGGAAGCACCCGGCCAAGAGAGGTAAGTTCCATGCCAGTGCAGTAGAGGAACCCTGCAAATCCCAGTCCACTCAAGGCAAAGTTCACCGGAGGTGCAGCACTCCAGTTGGCGCCAGCACCCCACTGACGGGGCCAGCCAGCTCAGGTAGGCTGAGTGCTTCCTGCTTCAGTGAGAAACTCCTGCGCTGATCTGTGATGGAGGTGGAGGGTATGTTGTTGCTATTTGGCATTTGGGGCTGAAAAACAAAATGAATTCATATTTTGTAGGACAGAGATTTTTGCCAATAAAGAAGGCCTTCTTCCTCTAAAGAAAAGAAGTAAAATAAGATTTTTTTTTTTACTCCTAGTTGAAGAAATGAAGCTTTCTTCCCATTTCTTTAGCACCCTGGTAAAACCAGAGTAGGGTTTGGTGTTGGTGAAATATTTGCTCACCTAGATAATCTATCTGATTTGTGAAGGATAAAGCTACCTAAAGTTTGTCTTTCCACTGCAGAGCTAGGGAGATCTCAAAGGAAAGGTGTCCCTGTTCCCAGTGAGTTGCAGTCCATGCAGAACCCGACACATCAGGAGAGGCCAATCAGCTAATCAGTCATCAAGGTCCTAAGATGCATGGGGAAGTGACCACCAGGAAGACGAAATGCATGGCTCTTCCTTCCCTCTGTGTGCTCATGTACTCGCCAATTACATACTCACTGTTCCTAAGAAGAGAGTGAAGGGAAACGACCAGATTCCACGATCACAGGGATGTAGGTCCTTTCTCCAAGAAGCTTACCAGACACGTATAGGAGAGAAAAAATGGACATGGATAATTCCAAGACTCCATGGAGAAGAGCCATAAAGAGGTTACAGAAAAACTGCTGCAAAAATCCAGAAAAGACAGAAATTATTTTATCTACCCCTTCTGTCCCTCTGACAGAAGCTTTCTTTCTTTCTCTCAATAAATATATTCTGCTAAAAAAGAAAGAAAGAAAGAAGGAAGGGAAGAAAGAAAGAAAGAAAGAAAGAAAGAAAGAAAGAAAGAAAGAAAGAAAGAAAGAAATTATTTTATCCACTCGAGGTAGAAAATGGCTGAGATGGATGGGAAGATCATGAAATTCTCTGAGGAAGACAAAACATCTCAAGGGACTTTGTAGGATGCTGGGGTTTGGCTAGGAGGACATGGACCAAAGGGGAATTCTTTTCAGATTGCAGATACCGCAGCCTCACTGGCTTGAGAAGCTGGCAGGGGACATGAAGAAAATTAGTTCAATCTGCTCTGAAAGGAGCTGAGTAGAAGCTGTAGGAAAAAAACCAAACATTTCTTTGATTCATAGTCAGGTGTGATATGTACTTTGATTCACGATGTATGGATGAGGCTATGTATAAGTTCTGTCCAGCAAAATAGTTCAAGGTGACGAACCAGTCAACCCCTTAGAGGTCTGCTTTCCAGACTCTGCATTGCCTCCAACTAAGTGCAGGCTCACGCACATCTACTGTTTGCTTCTTCAGTTACTTTTTCTAAGCTGCCTCCCTGGGGGTTCCTCCAGGCTGAATAAGAACATTTGAAAGTTAGCTTCGGGCAGGCACCTTCTGGAAGCTTTAGAGGAGGAAATTCATAGTGGCTACAACTGTAGGCTCTTGGAGTTAGTTGGTCCATATTTTAATCCTAACTTTTCTGCTCACCTGCTTTGTAAACTTGGACAAATACTTGGCCTTTTCAAGCCCATTTGCTCAACTCTAAAACTTGGATTGTAATAGTGTGTACTTCATGGGGTTTGTGTTAAAATATTAAAGAAGGATATGTGTGTAAAGACTTTAACACTTTTTTTCTTTTGCAGTAGCTGGAATTGAATCCAGGTCCTTCACACTGATCAAATAGATCTAAGATACATGGGGTCATTTAATGATTTAGGATATAGGCTAAATCAGCATAAAACTGATCAAGATTCCTTATTAAAGAATCTTTGAGTTATAGAAAAAAGATGGGGAATATAACGTTTAGTCATGAGCTAGAAAATACTGTGTAACTACAAAACAATGAGTGGAGTCCATCCTCTCTTCTCTCTCTCTCTCTCTCTCTCTGTCTCTCTGTCTCTGTCTCTCTTTGTCTCTGTCTCTATGTCTGTCTCTGTCTCTATGTCTGTCTCTGTCTCTCTCTGTTTCTGTCTCTCTGTCTCTCTGTCTCTGTCTCTATGTCTGTCTCTGTCTCTCTGTCTCTGTCTCTATCTCTGTCTCTGTCTCTATCTCTGTCTCTGTCTCTTTATCTCTCTGTCTCACTGCATCTCTCTCTCTATCTCCCTCTGTCTCTTGTTGTCTTTCTCTGTCCCTCTTTCTTTTCATCAACACTCTGGAAAGTAGCCCCTCCATTAAAAAAAGCCTCTAGTGAGTAATAATTTCACTCATCATTGGAAGCAGTTCCCTCCAGCATTGCCAAAAAAGTTCCATTTTTTATGTCTTTCAAATAAAATTAAAAGTTCCTAGAACTCATTTGCTTGAAGGTTCTTTTCCATGACTTTCTTCTTCTAAGAAATCCACTAAATGATAACCTACACTCTTCATGTATTAGGTTCATATTAAGTGAACTTTGAAATTTTGTGTGCTTTCTCACACTTGGGTCACTTATTGCAACATTATGCTGTTTCCCTGGAATTTTAACACCTTTGTCCAGCACAAGAAGCTAAGAAACTTCAAGCAAAATATTTTAGAACTTATAAATGTCTCACCCAACAGTCTGTTCAGAGTTCACATTCTCTTGCTTCTGGGAGCGGGATAAAATACTCCATGCATCTAGGTAGGGTCATGCCAAATGGAGACAGCACTTCATTTAAGATGCAGATATCTTGTTACCTACAACCCTCACCTTCTGGCCCAGCATAATACCATAATTACTCTCTTAAACTTCCCTTTATTTCACATAATCTATCCTGTCTTCTTTTGTTATCATTATTTAACTAACTAAACAGACCAAATATAATACCAAAGGCTCATGAAGGCATGAATCCAACTTGTGGAAACCTGCTTTTAATTTAGGATTATGGGGCCAGTTTCCTAGAAATTGCCACATTCTAAACTAAATAGATTTTTCTTCTTTATGTCGTGAGAGGGTTGATCTAATTAGAATTGGTTTAATCTAATAATGAGTCATTTTAGCGCAGTCTTCAAGATGAATATTTGAGTCCCCAGTCCAGACTTAATCATTAGCTGTGTATTCTTGCTAGTCCAAATGAAAAATTAAATCACTGGGTTCCCTTAAGAACTTTCTCCGCTCTCAAAGAGCTGTGTAAGAAGGCGTGAAGATAGAAAGATAAAACAAAATTCCATTGGCCACCACACAGGCCATGATGAATTACTTTCCCTTTTAAGGAGAAGAGAAAGAAGAAAGCTGCTGGGAGGTTGGGAAGAACTCTGTAAACGTTAGCTGTTGAGGGCACTACCGCTTTACCTAGCGCTACAGTCTGTGCTTAGCGAGTGAATGTGAACTTCAACTTCGGAAAGACAGAGCTGAAGAGTGAGGTAAGCCAGTCTGAGGAGACGTTAGGCATAGCAGGAGCCCGAGGCTGATGTACTCAGTGAATGAGTGGCTGTCACCAGTGCTGACCCAGTACCCTGACTAGGTCGTTGCACTTAGTTTCTATGGAATCTTCAGGCCACATGAAGCTGCTTGCTGATGCCCAGAAAGCAGTCATTCAGGACACTGGATCTGCCTCCCAGTGGGGTACTCCGGGGAATGAAGCAAATAGCAATTTCATATTAAATACTGTTGTCCTTAGGAAGTCCAAGAATTCTGTCATGATTGACTGGCTTCCAATGCAATCAGAAAGCTAGACTCCTAGTCTTTCAAATAGTAGGGAATGGAAGACAGCATTGGGATGGGTAAAGAAATCACGGTGAATTGCAGGAAATTTTCCATGTTAGAACTACATAAATAACTGATATATTCCCTGACCCTGGTGGACAGGACCATCACTGAGGAGTTCAGGCAGCTCCGATGCATAACTACAACTGTTCCCTTGCTCTGTGCTTATTCAGAGTGAAGCACAATCTTTGTAGTTTTAATATCACAAGGAACAAAAGGAGACCAAGGCTCAGCTGAAAGAACCAGTAACACAGACAGACCTTGAAAGATGCATATTGCTTACAAATTGGTCACAACAACCGGAAGCAGGACACTTCCCTCCCCACATGAAAAGCTTCACCTCACCTTTCGGCATTTTCCTACTAGGTCTGAATCACACCATCTTGGCCTGAGTGGAATGATACTGTGGACAGATTCTAGAAGTGTTGCGAAGATAGCTGTATTTCAGGATCTCCCCAGATTTAACTAGAGTAACCACCACCACCACAAACAAAACTCATGTATTGTTATAGAAATGTGCTCACTAGCGTCACTCCTGTATCTACTCCTCCTTAGCTGCATTGACTGTGCTTATGGAAACTAGATTTTAATGACATTCATCTTCTTAGAGTTTTTGAATAATTTCATCAAGATAAAAGTTAACTAGCATGTGGAATATATACATTCTCTACCACATATTCACATGGGTCTGTGTGCAGAGACTTGCAAGCCAGGAAAGGAGGCTGACTACGCTGGCCTCTAAAACGCAGCGGGGTCCCGGGAGAAATGCAATCAGCATTAAGATGAGTACATCAGAACTGCTTAATGATTTTCTGCCGTGCCTCCGGGCAGTGGAGAATAGCATGTCCAATTGGACGTGCGGGGAGAATGTTGAAGCAGTGAAAAAAAAGAAATGAATCCTTCTCTTTCTCTTTTTGAACTCTGTAATATAATTTCTGAACATTGTTCTTTTGAAGTCTGACAATAGGATGAAAATTCCTGGAGGATTGTGAGACCCTGGAATGCATTCCAAAGGGGACAAGGAGTGCTCTTAGAGCAGTCTCTGAAACAAGGGTAGATGGCAGCCTCTGAGGACGCTTTCCACGCTCTGATCCCAGCGCCTACCAGGGAGAAGTTTGGCTCTGCCGGACTCTCGTGAACAGAGCCACACAGAAACCAGCATGGACTGCTGGCCTTTGCGCTCCAAGCCACTTGAGCAGCAGTGACACTAGGCGCTCTGCCTCATTCCCCCTCAGACCTGAACGTTCACAAAGAGTCTGAATGTCCCTGCTCCTCAGGGATTCTGTGCACTGCTCCCGGCCGGCCGTGGAGTAGGAAGAGGACCCCTCTCCTTCCTTTTGGAGCACTGCGGAGGTCTTGGGCTGGACCTGATACCCGGTCTCATCCTAGCTCTGGCACTGCTGGCCCAGTAGGTGGCTCACCTATGTTCAGCTCTGTCCTGGAGTCAAAACTGACTTCAGTGGGTTAGTGGAGGCAAGCTCTGGGCTGGGACCTGGCTGTCCCCATCTCTGAGGAGGACACACACTGTCTGTCCTGTCCTGTCATGCTGGCCAAGGTCTGCCACTTTGGGGAAACTGAGGCCTGTGGGTGGGAGTTCCTTTGGCTTCTGACTACATCCACCAGGCTGGCTTTCAGCAACCGAAAACAAGTCTTGTTCTTTTGGTTCAAAGCTGTATACCCCTTAACCCTGGAGCCTGGATGCCAGCCTTTCTCTTTCCAGATTTTCCATTCCTCCTTCTCTTTCTCTTTCCAACCTCCCCGAGTTTCTCACAGCCTATAACATTTTTCAAATAGTTCCCATCTAATTTTCTAAAAATATTAAATTCCTCAAAGTCCCTGCTTTTCTTTGTGGCCAACCCATCTCACCTGAACTGCATGGGACAGGGCTTCTGCACTTCATGTCTTCCCTCCACCATTTCTCACTCACTCCTCAAGCCACCCCTCGCCACTCACCTTCTCCTGTCCCCAGGAATAGCCCTTCCCAAGGACATTAGTGACTCGTAGTGAATTCTCATCTCACTGAGTATCTGCCTCATTTGATACTGTGCACTGGTCCCTGCTCTGTGCTTTTTCTGGCCCCTTATCGGGCCCTGCATAATTTTTGACTCAGTTTCTCCTCCTCCCTTCTTTCTCTTCCTTCTCCTCTTCCTCTTCCTTTGTCTCCTTCTCCCTGGGTTCCCTTCTGCACTACCCCTTTCCATGGGAGTTGCTCTTGGTTCTATCTTCAGTCTGGTCTCTTGGCTAGGTTCCCCGAATTTCATAGTTTGGGGATTCACCAACACACAAAGATAGTAAATTCCATAGCTCACCATATCTCACCTCCTGGGCTTCACTCACACCCACACCTGCCTGAAATATCTTCATTGCAGCTGATTAGCAGGCCAGGCTTGGTGCGTCCAGCCTTCCCTGTTGACTCGTGCTCTGTCTGTACGTCTGTCTCAAGCACTGGCACATCTCTGGTTGCGTTACGTAGTTGCAGGTAAATTCTGTTCTTGGTCCCACTCACTTTGTGCTGCCACACCGCTACCCAGGCACCAAGAGCTTTGGCTCAGCTCCTGTGTAGATCTCAAGTCTGGGTTCCCTCTTAAGGTTCAGTACCCTCACTGAGACACCTGTCATCTCCTAGGAAGATTTGTGCAATGAGCTTCACGTGTCTCTTCCTGCAAACTAGTTTCTCCTCACACCCACCTGCAGCACAGCACTGGAGGGGCGAGTGCCTAAATTCTGATGAGCCTTTCATCTGCCTGTCACTACAAGATAAGGGTCAAACTTCCAGCCAGTTAAGTTATACCCTAAGGAGATACAGCACAGCATTTCCAATTATGAAAAGCTAGAGCAAACACTTGTTGGGAAGGCTGGCACCCACACTGCTAAAGCCTGATGGCTCGGCACAAGTCTCCCCATAATTATAATGGAGTTACTGCATGCATAAGTGCCCATCTCCCCAGCTAGACTGTCTTGTGAAAGGAGGTTGTCCCCAGAGTTTTGTACACTGCCTAATCTATAAAGAGAACTTAACAATTGTTTATTGAAGTGGGCATAGAGATGCTTTCCTGAACTTGCTACAGACTCCTGGAGTTTGGAAATCTGAAGAGAGAGAAGCAAACATGGTCAGGAGGTAAAGGGATCAATGGCATCTGTGATGAGTGGAAGTAACCATGGGGAGAGAGTGTCTCGCACCAGGTGACCTGACTCCAGGAATAGAGATGCCTCTGCTTCACAGGATGGTCTCTGCTACACCAAAGTAAAGCAGAGATTGAGACGCAAAGGGAAAAGAGTAGTTGAAAACATTGAACTGTCTTCAGACTAGCACTCAATCCACCCGACCAGGACAGAATGCCCACTGGAATTTCCACATTTTTGCCATTGAGAAAGCTGACTGTCACCGCTGAGGGCTCGCCGTGATGGATCAGGTATGTGGTGTTGCTAATTCAGTAGGGGTTAGTTTCCAGGGGGTGTGATTCAGCACAGGAAGCGTCTACATTCTAGGAGTCATGAGCTGCTTACGACCAGGTCTCCTCACAATCTGAAGAACTTTTCATCAGCGGGGAAACACCTCTCCATCTTCCTCCGGGCCCTGTCTCCGGAGGACAGAAGACCCTCTCTTCTATCTCTAGGTATAATTAGACTTTGCAAGTGCCCACAGTCCAGCAGCTTTGCCCCTAAAAGGAGATCCTAAGTCTTTTATCACACAAATGACATTTTCTTCTTATCTATACGTCAGTAGCCACACAGGCGTACTGTCCTTTCGTATTCTTCTAGAATCTGTGCAAACACAGCTTGGGAAATATTAAACTAGTAGATAAATCTCAGGTATCATTTTTATTATTATTACCAAAACTCTCCTGTGCTCAAGACAAATAATAAACACAGACTTCATTCAAAACTAATTTTACAAAAAGAAATTACTATTCTCATCTACTGATATAATCCTTCTACTTCTAGAATATTAATGTTTTTGATCATTATTAGGACTCTTAAAGGAATTATCTGGTAGTGTCTATGAGGCTGAATATTTGCAGCCCATTAGAAAATCATATTATGGAAAGCTAACAGGATTATTAAAATATTATCAAGAACTTCCAAGATACGACATTTAAAATGATAATTAAATATATGAGTGTTGGTGCCAGAGAACCTAATTTCTAAAGCAAACAAAGGATATCACTCACATTAAATCTTTTATTTCTTTCTGCTTGCTTATTTTATTTTGCTTTGTTTTGTAGGTCTCATTCTAACAGTGTTTTCCAGTTTCTCTATATCTATAGTGAGGAGTTATGTGCTTGTTACTCAAGTTATAATTCTTTCTTTGCATCTTAATGTTTTCAAGTCTTTCCAGATTTCTAATGTAGAGGTTGGAGTCAGGAAGACTCGGATGAAGAATTAGGGTCTGGAGAAATAACTTCATCTCTGTTGCATATCTCCGGCTCCTTTGGTCCTGCTACAATGTATACAGGGAAAAGTCCTATGATTATGACCTCTGTAAGTTGTCTGTGAGAGTAGAAATTTCTAGAGTTATTCCAGAGGGTAATCTGAAAATACACGAAAAGTTTAAATTTATTGCCCTTTGACCTGGAAAAATTACAGGCATGTAGAAGAATATCAACCACAAAGAACTTAAAGAGAGTTACCAAAAAATCCAAAAAAACTCCAGGCCAGCATTAAATGTAATGGTATTATTATGCAAAAATCTCCATCATAAAGGAGGAAAAAAAAACAATTAAAAAAGCATGCAGCAACAAAACTTCACTTTTAGTAAATTGTTTACGTACATTTTTAAAATCCATAAGGATAGTCAACATGGTAACAGTTGTTATTACCCAGTTTCAGGTAGGATGGTAGATACTTAAAAAACTATCTTTCCACACTGTTTGAATATAATATCATGATCATTCACTTCTCATTTGGGGAAATGAAGTACTAAACTTTGTTGTTTGGTGCCGGGGATCAAACTTACGACCTCGTGCTTGCCAAGCAGGTGTTTATGCCACTGAGCTAAATCCCGGACCCAGAAGTACTAAACTTTGATACCAGAACTTCGTGAGGTTCATAGGAGGGCAGGTCCACAAGCTTCCAGGAATCAAGTGTGGCTCAGAATTTTCAATCAGTCACTTTGCTTGGCTCTGCCCGGTGTCTGAGACCCAGAGCCACATCCCATCACCAAGGGGATCAGAGCATGGGCACGCTGCCAAAATGATGTGACTGTCCTTGGCTTTGTGTCAGAGAAGATGTGAAGGACCCAGGTATTGAGCATGGAGATGCCTGCCTTGTGAGGCACAGGACGCACCTGTGAGATTGAGGTCACAGCATGTTTCATCCCGGAGCGTTACCTGTAAAGCTGAATTCCCCTGCAGCTTAGAGAAGACCTTCAAACCTACTGGTGAGCAGATGCACCCATTCCTCATTGGCTCTGCTCGCCCATCAGGGTAGATGCTGATTTCTAAAGATGCTCAACACAAACTCTATGTTGTGGACAGAAACACAGGATTTTCTGGTGTAAATATGCTGGACATGCTAGACAGTATTTCAAAACAAAGCAAAACTTGATTTAAAATAATAATCCTCCCATTGATGTTGATAATAAAGGAGATGTATTACTAAGTCTTGCCTAATTTCAGGATCTCAAAACTAATTCTTAGCATGTGGGGCTAGTTATTTTATAATAAATAAATGATTCCAGCTATTTCTCCCAGACTCCATAACAAGCTTTTTTGGTTTAGGGTTTGTTTTAACAACAGTAGCATGACACA
>RJWT010006570.1:0-28926 GCA_004365215.1 Cuniculus paca | reverse complement strand
GCTGCTTTTGCTCTTTTTCACTCTTGTTTATTTTGTTGTCTTCTGCTGCCTAGAAATGTTGCCCCTGTGCCATACCACCCTGCCTTGGAGCCAGCTGATTATAGACTGAAACCTCCACAAAACTGAGCTAAATAAACCTTTCCTTCCTTCATTCTGGGTGTCAGGTATTTTGTCTCAGCAATGAGAAGAAAAAAAAGTAACCAAGACAGAATCTGGTACTGGAAAAGAGGGGTCATTGCTGTGACTATACCTCACCATGTGGTTCAAAAACCTTTGGGAATGGTTTATGGGAAGAGTCTGGAAATGTTCTGAGATGTCACCTGAAAGAGTAGACGGAATACCTTAGGCTGTTATATACAGGAGATTCTGGTCAGAGCTCAGGAGACAAGAAGGTTGATAGAAATTCTGCTGGTAAAGATCAGGCTTAGGAGGTTTCTGCTGGAAGAAGGACACATTGGTTGTTGGAGTCCAGATGATGTGTGTTATGGGTTCACAAAAAATTTGTCTGCATCTTGCTCAGGTCCAGAGATTTTGCCTGAGACTAAGATTAAAGGTGGTGGACTAATTAATCTGGCAGAAGAAATTTCAAGGCAGTCAAATGATGAGGCAGTGGCATAGCTATTGCTGGAGGCTTTCAGCCAGATTTATGTAGCAAATCAGGAGCAAAGAGCCCAGCAGGATGATTTAAAATGTTGTGAGTTTGGTCAGAAAGAAAGCTCCTTCCAGTAAAGCTGTGGACTGCAAAGATAGAGCTGAGGAGATCTCAATTGCTGAGAAAGAACAGAATAGGAAAAAATGGCCTGAGAGAATCACAAGAAGCAACAAGTCTCCACTCTTTGAAGCCTCAAAACTGCAAAAGTGAATGATCACTCTGAGGAGAAAGCCACAGAACACCATGTTCCAGAAGGGCAGCAGCCACACTATGTTTCAGAATGGCAGCAGTGGCCACACCAGGTTCCAGAATGGTGGTAGCATAGAGAATTTTGTTCATCAGAATCAGGTGTAGCGTGCCCAGTGATCCAGGCACTCGAACCCTACAGCCAAGAGAGAAGAAAACCTGGCTACTGCTCCAGCTGGCAGCAGACCTCGACATCATTTACATGGTGCTGGTTTTAGGCATATGCAGAATGTAAGAGTTCTGAGGTTAAAAAGGCTTCCATCCAGATTTCAGAAGACAACCTGGGAGCCCAGGCAGTGTCCCTGAGAGAGCAGTGGGTGAAGCTATGAGTGTGAAGCCAAAAGTGCAGTGGAGAACCCAGAAGTTTGGAAAAGCCAGAAACATGGATCATCTAAGGAAAGCTGCAAGGATTGAGCAGAGGGCGCCTAAGAGAGAAGCCGTGGGAGCTACAACCACCAGAAGTGCCACAGGGGAGGAGTCACGGACACCTTTTGGAGCTCACAACTTATCACAGATTGCTTCAGATGTTCCACATGTAACTACAGGACTTAATGTTGTCCCTGCTTGATTTTGGACTTGCTTTGGTCCCATTGTTTTGTATTCCTGTTTGTACCTTTTGGGATATAATGTTTATCTTGTGCCACAGAATTTTGAAAGTGTTCAACTTTCTTTCCATTTGTACAGGGGCTTGCAGCTAAGAGTTCACCTTACATCTTGGAGGAGACTTGGGACTTGTACTGTTCAGCAATGCTAAAACTGTTTGGACTTTGGTAATTCTTAAGAGATGGACTAAATGTCTTTTGCATAAAGGATGTGCATGAGTCTTTGGGGAGCCAGGGGGAGAACGTTATGGGTTGTGTCTGAACGTCCCCTCCAAAGCCTCATGCAGTCATGGGGGCTGGCATCTAGAATTTGTGATCGATTCATGGTCTGATACTGGGATTATGAATATGAGTGCTACACCCACCCTAGGGTGGGTGGCCTACATACAATATAAGGGACAGAAAAGGACTTCTCTGTGCACTCCTCCCTTTATGTTCTTATTGCTTTTGCTGTTTTTCACCACCATGAACTATTGCCTTCTGCTATGTGCCACTCTGCCTTGGAGCCAGCTGGGTATGGACTGTAACCTCCACAAACTGTGAGCTAAATAAACCTTTCCTTCCTTCATTTTGGATGTCAGCAATGAGGAAAAGTAACCAACACAGTATGAAATTTTATTTTTTCATTAATGAATATACTAGTGTCATGCATGCCAAAACAATCCACTTGCAAAATTTAATGTTTGTGCATGAAATCTACTAAGATCCAAATCATTATTGTTGCCTCTGTTTATCTTTCCTGACATCTGACCATAAACTTTTGTTCACCCTCATCTTTTCAGTTCTCAGTGTAATTTTGTTTAAGAGGAAGGTCTTATAAGGAGCAATCTAGGTATATTTTGTTCCTAACCAATTTGAGTGCTTACACTATTAACATTTCATGCCATTCACTAAAGTTGGTTTTGACAGCTGTTTGTGCTCTTTAACAGGCTCAGGACAATGCCTCATGACCAAAAGAAGACAGTAATTATAATGTTTAACCAGTAGACTGTCTAGCAGATATTTGGAACACATCTTTCTTTGACTGAAGCTTAAAATGAGCCATCATTTGAGTGTGATAGCAAAAACATCAACATGAAGGTACCTAGAAACCTGTTTTTACTTTTTAAAATTTTATTTATTTATTCCAGCACCAGAGATCGAACTCATGACCTCATACTTGCCAGGCAGGTGCTTATGCCACTGAGTTAAATCCCCAGCCCTTGTTTTTTTGAGACAGGGTCTCACTATGCTGTTCAGGCTGGCCTTGAGCTCACTTTGTAGCCCAGGCTGGTTTCAAACTCACAACTATCCTCCTGTTTCAGCCTCCTGAGTGCTGGGATTATAGGTGTGTGCCACCAGGCCTGGTTAATTAGAAACCTATCTTTAACCTTTCATCTCTCCTGTTAGTGTTCCTGTTAAATGAAATAATAATAATCATTAACATCTGCATTACTGCCATCAATCATTCTTCAGGCCAAAATCTCAAACAGAAAGTAGAAAGTCATGACTTAGACAAGTTCTACTGCAATACTTGTATTCTTTTTAAAGGATTTTGACATATCTTCCAAAAATGTGTCCCCAAACCAAATTCCATTTTTAACCATGGCAAGGATATTCTCCTATACTCAGTCTTCTGTGTTCTCATTCTCGCTCCAAAATTCTCCCCTCCTTCTTTCTCATCCATTTTCTCACTCCCTTTTCCTTATAATAGAGGCAATTCACTTCCAAAATTCTAATTAAACTCTGAATTCCCAGACATACACATTCATTCTTAGCCTTACTCTCAAGTCCTAAGTGCTGTCTTTCTAGCCCTTGAACAATTCCATTAAATATTATCAAAGCCATCTACAATCTTTCACTTTAAACTTTCTCCCAGTATTTTCAGACTAAAATAACAGTTTCCACTCCTTGGTAGTACCTACAGATTCACATTCTTTTCTTTCTTCTTGTCCTTCGTTGTTTCTTTCTTCTGTAGTGAAATTTCTGTGACTTAACGCTTACACAGGGCACTAGTCTCTTAAAAATAAAATTCTTTTTTCCAGACTCTTATCCCTGAAAATCCATACCAACAAAACTTGAAAAGGTCCGGTTACCTAAAGCCATGTCCTCACTTCAGGGTTCTGGCAAGTACATAAGCAAACCTATGAACAACCGATGCTTTTAAGAAGATGCACTATCTTCCCAAGCCACCGGTCCAGTTTTTGCACTCGGTTTCCATTCACCATGGCTTCCTGGCTCCTCCACGCAGAACATCTCCATGCGCTTCACTGCTTTGCTTTTCTCACATTGTTCTCCCCTTCTTTAATGTCACATTTCCATTCTTTCCAATCCTCTACTTCCTCCAAATGTATTTTTGTTTTCTATGAATCTTTCCAAACCCAGAAAGTTCATGCCTGAGAAGTAGAGCTAAATTAGCCTTTGCATAAAGACTAAGATAAAAGAATACAAAAGAAGGAAGAAAAAAATCCACTGGAAGAACAGATCTATATAAAGGACTTGTATAAAGGGTACTAAAAATTCTAAGTATGTAGTATTTTCAGTCGCCTTAAAATATCATATGCATCAAAATATCACTGGGCATTGTGATGCTTATTAACTTGTGAAAATATGAAAAAATGACACCAAAAATTTTTAAGAAAAGAAAATAATGACACCATAAAGAATGGAAGAGGGAGTAGAATTATGCTGCAGTATGTGATGTGGGTTAAGTAAACTGTGATGATTTAAACATCTACGTTGCAAACTTTAGACACAATCTCAAAACAAAGATACATGGCTCAAAATACAATGTAAAGTGAAATCATAAAAATTCTCAATAAATCAAATGCCATGGATATCAAGAATGCATCTACATTGTAATAAACAGGTAACTTTACTAAGAAGATATAATCAAATCTAAATGTGAATGTCGTTGATAAGGAAGCTTCAAAGTACAGCTAGGGATGTGGCTTGGTGCACTGTGTCTGCCTAGTGTACCCAAGGCCCTTGGGTTCCACTCCCAGCACTGCAAAATCAAAACAAACAAATAACAATACCATCAAAAAAACATGAAAAATTGAACAAATCCATAATTGTAATTGAAGGTTTCACCAATCTTTTGTTAGGAACTGATAATACAAGTAGATAGAAACTCAGAATACACTCTGTATGAACTACTCTATCAGTCATCTTGACAGAACACAAGCTCCACCTTAACAGAACCATCTTGGAGGAACATGTTACAGTGAAAGCAGAACTTAGATTCTTTTCAGGGCCATATAGAACGCAAACCAACACAAACCATTTTCCCAAGCATAAATCAAATCTTGATAATTTTAAAAGTATTAAAATCATATTCTCCAACCACAAGAAAATGAAGCTAGGAATAAATTTGAGAACATGTAAAAAATCCATGTATTTGGAAATTAAAAAAACACTTCTAAATAACTATCAAGTTAAGAAGGAATCAGACAGGGAATTAAAAATATTTTAAATGAAAATATATTAAACTTTCCCAAGAAACTTGTAAAATGCATATATTCCTATAAAACAAAGGTCTCAATAAAGGTACTAGGTGGTCTTCCACCTAAAGAAACTAGAAAAAGAAAAAAGTACACTCAAAAGAAATAATAAAAGAAATAATGAAATAACAAAAGGCATAAAAATAATAAAAGGAAAAACTGATGAATTTCGGCACAGAAAAATAATAGAGAAAAAATCAATACAAGCAAAAGTTGCTTCTTTATAACCAAAACTTATTCCCAAACACAGTATCATAACAACTCTAATACTATTTTAGAGAAACTGAATTCTTGGTTAAAAACCTCTGTCAAAATCAAAATTCTATGCCTAGGTATGGTTACTGTAAATTCTACTAAATTGCTGAGCAATTAAGGCAACGGATTCTGTATACATGATTCTACCAAACCAACCTTGTTCATAAAAGGAAAATGTAATCCTCAAATGAAAACCTCACAAAGACATTCCAGAAAAAGATGACATCACAGTATCACTCATGATTTAAGGATGCCAAAATCCTTACAAAATACACTGTAACAAATCCAGAAATACAAAGTAAGGCTGACACATGATGAGTAGGTGAGGTTTTGTTGAGGAATGTGAGGTTCACTCAACTGGAAAATCTTACTGATTATGTTAATTCACCATTTTTTAAAAGAGAGAGCCACATGATCATTGCAATAAATGCAGAAAATACTTTTAATTTATGATTAAAAACTCAGTAAACCAGAAAAAATTTCCTTAAACTGATAAAAGTATTTTAAAAACCCTTCATAATGTCGCATAACATTATATTTAAATAATTTTAGGCTTAGAGAACACTTACAAAAAATAGTACAGTTACTATGTACCCCTTATTCAACCTCGATGAAATTTTAAATCCTACATAGCCACCCTATAATTATCAAAACTAAGAAATTAACATCAATGCAATGCTATTAGCTGAACTACCATTACTAACTTTATTTTTTCCTGCTGACACAGTTTTTCTATTGCAGGATTTACTCCACGATCCCATGCTGCTCTTAGTCACCATGCATCTCACTCTCCTCCAGACTGTGAAAATGCCTCCACTGTTCTCTGCCAATCAGGAGGTGGACACTTAGTGATCTGACCAGGTATTCTGAGGATTGTCTGTGTGGGCTCCTGTTCCTCAGGTTTGCTCATGATTCTTGAGGTTATGCATATTGGAGAAGAGTCTACAAAAGTGACACTGTCCTCTCGGAAGGTTACTGGTGGGCTACGTGATGTCTTACATCTTCCTACTGGTGATATTAACCTTGATCACTTGGTGAAAACATTCTCTGCCAAGCTGCTCTAGGATAAAGTGCCTGACTGACTGCGGTGCTGGGGGTGGGACCTCAGTGCATGCACAGCCTAGGCAAGTGCACTGCCACTGAGCTACATCTCCAGCCCAAGGTATTTTTATCTTAGTAAGTAATGTTTTGGGGGAGATACTTTTGAGACTATGCAACTATCCTCTTTAACCCTAGCCTGCTCATTTTAGCATTCATGCGCAGATCCTGCATGCAGCAATCTTTACTCTATTGTCCTATGCGTGATTTTCTATTTCTCCCACTCCTTCTACCTTTATTAACTGGAACTCATCTTAAGAAAGACATGTCCCGTCTCAATATTTCTTTTTTAACCATTTATTTATGAAGCATGGGTTTGTAGGTGTTTTATTCTTTAGATCATAGTCTAATACTGTATTTTGTTACTGAAATTGTTTCAGCTTTTGCCACAGGGTTGACTCCTTTCTATCTGACTTTTTAAAAAAAGCTCTTCTGAACTTTCTGGCACCACAAAATTATCTCAGGCTTATCTTTTATTTTTCCCACATTAGCCTCCAAATCAATCACTTCAGCAAGGAGCTTGGGTCCCTTTTACTGGTGCATAAGACCTAGAAACCTGTGTCTGGTTGCTAGACGTGCTCTTCAACTACTTTAGTTCATTAGCTAAACTACCATTACCAACTTTATAGAGTGCACCATTTTTTCCCCACTAGTGCCATTAGCATCATACTTAACATTGAATTTAATGGAAAAACATGTTTTTCTCTCTAATTTCATAAACAAAGTCAGAGTGTCCACTTTCACTATTTCTAGTCAATACTGTAGTCAAAGTTCTAGTTGATATAATAAGCAAAGAAGAAACAAAATGCATAAAGATTTGAAATGAAGTAAACATTTTATTTACGTAAGATTATGATCATCTATGCATAGAATCATAATCTACCAAAAAAGGTGCCACTACTAAGATGTGAGTTTTGTAAATTTATAGAGTATGAATTGATACAAAAAATCAATTATTATTTTCATACTGCAGCAAAGTGAAAAGTTTAAAATACCATTACATCAGATGATATGCAATACTTAATGACAGATCTAACAAAGTATGTGTGAAACTTAAACACTGAAAATTACAAAACATTACTCAAAGAAAAAAGGTCTTCTAAATAATTGGGGATATATACTGTGTTTATAGATCTGAAAGCTCGTTGTTAAATTGTAAGATTTAACACAATCTTGCAAAAAAATCCTAGCAGACTGACAAACTGAGCATAAAATCTGTATGAGTATATTCAGACATTTACCTAAATGAATTCATACAAAAAAATTTGCTGCAAGAGAATTTTAAAGACTGACGGCACTGAAATGATCTTACTGTGATGTGTGAGCCCATAAAAGGGACTTGCCTATTGTGCAAAGGAAGCAAGAAGCAATCCAGGCCAGGGTCTAGATTTTAGGCTGACGCTCTGTGAGTGGTGATCCTTCTTATAATCACTGTTAGTTCACTTTTTTTTTTTTTGCCTAGAGAGATTTAAATCTCCCCTTATGATATCAGCAACTCTAGAAGTCTTTATTTCCAGATTTGCCACAACTTTCAGAAAAATGGTCAATAATCATGCAATAAATCAATGAAAATAATGTCTCCCAACACTTATTAATAAAACTCATAAAATATCTGATCTTAGAGATGAACTGACTACTTATGAATAAATTATACATTTTAAAGATACAAGGGACCTGTAAAAATGTTCAGTTTCATAAATTACTTCATAATTTACACTGCACAAAGAATGAGAATTTTACCTGAATTCATTAAAATAGCCACCAGTGTCAGATTGGTTCTTTTAATTTAATTTCTTATTTTTCTGTGCTATGATACAAACCCAACTAGACCAAATCACATTTTCACAGCTTTTTAGAAAGAGACTCAAAATATGCCATGATAATGATTGTCCCGAGTACGTAACTAAATACCAGAGCTTCAGCTAATAATCAGGACACTTCAAGTAACCTAGTGGACAGCACCAGCCCTTGGTGAGTCTACTGTTCATGGAAACTCTGCCCTTTTCGTGACTGTGTTTCTTTGTGCAAGATGCTTTTAGAGCTGAGGATACAGCTCAGTGATAGAGTGCCTGACCAGCATGTGTAAGGCCCCAGGTTCAATACCCAGCACCACCAAAAACAAACAAACAAACAAACAAACAAACCAAAAAAAAAAAAAAGGAAAGAAATAAAGATGCTTTTACATCTTTGCTCCAGTTAAGTGGCTTCTATAGTTTTTTGTTTGTTTAAAACAATTTAAATTAATTCCTCCGCATGCATTTCTGGCAGGTATGGGGTATGTCTTGGCAGCTCCTCCTTTCTGCCAGGCTTGCTGACTCCTCTAATTCTCTGCCCACCAGGTGCTGCCTAGTTTGGCTGTGTCTCGCCTAGTGGACAGGGCTAGGGCAAGCCTTGCTTTTTCACTGGTATGTTGGCTGGATTCTCAAGAGCTTTTTCTCCAGGTGAGGCAAGCTATCATTTACCATGAAAAGCTGAACAGTAAGTAGTAAAGAAACTATTGCACTGTATCTTAGTCTCATCAGAGGACTGAAAAGGTCCATGTTCGCCCCTTTAAATTAGCAGTGCCACACTGATACCTGAATCACCATCTATTAAATACACATTCTTTTTCTTTTATTCTGACTAGGGATTATTTCTGGAGACACAGCAAGATCTTGACCTGTCCCAGGTTCCTCTGCAGTGTACTGACATAGTGCGTGAGGAGTTTCCTCACGCACACATCCATGTCACACCGACCAGGAACGACAACACGAACTGAACATTAGACTGTTTACATGTAGTTAAATAACATTTAGGATATTTAAGAATAATCAGATGCTTCTCGTAAGAGCTGTGAAGAAAGTAATACCACAACA
This sequence comes from Cuniculus paca, assembly GCA_004365215.1. Taxonomy (NCBI): domain Eukaryota; kingdom Metazoa; phylum Chordata; class Mammalia; order Rodentia; family Cuniculidae; genus Cuniculus; species Cuniculus paca. The sequence continues at coordinate 19,736 of RJWT010006570.1, read as the reverse complement.
CTTTAATACAAGACAGAAACTCAAAACTAGTTGACTTTGGTTGATTTTAAGTTTTGAAGAGAAGTATTAAACACAGTGTAGCTATTTTAAATGCTTGGTTACAAGAAAGGGGTAGAAAATCTGCTGTATTTCCAATTAGCAACAACACAATGTAAAAATGAAATATAAGTACTCCTCATCACTCATACAACACTCTGCCTTTAATCAAGGAGCTAACAGAGAAGAATATCTGGTATAAAACAAACACCAAAAAATGTGGATTGATAGTTTCAGAGAATGAATATTAAGGAAAGCTGGAATAACTGAAATGGATGGACTAATAGTAATTAGATAAAAATTCTAAGTAAATTAATGAATTACTGAAAATTTCATATTAAAATTTGTACAAGCATTTAAAAAAGCAAAATATCAAAATTATTGTTGGCACTAATAATATTTGAGTACCAAAAAAATATAAAAAGATGCAACATACACAATGATCTCATGTTTCTAAACTCAAGTATAAATTACAAAATTAAGAATAAGATATAATAAAAATAAAGATATAACTGGTAGCATCCATTTTATAGGCAATAAAGTCCTATTTCAAATGAGAGGTCTACGGTACTAAAGTTATTACTCTGTTAAGTCTCAAAACTATATTTCTTTAAAATCCTTTCAAAGATCACAATTTGCATTGTAATTTTTTCCTAGTTTTTCTAAAGAAAAATGTAACATTGACATATTTTATTTTTTTCAATGAAATAAATAATGAGAGGCAAATTACCAAATTACTAAGTGGGAAAAAAGAGATACATTAATTCTTTGAAAACAATAAAATTTCAAGAGGCATTTGGGGAGTACAAATGATAAAAATTTGGGCTAAACAGCTCAAGAATCACCTAAATGTCACAGTAAAATAGAAAATATCGTTACATCATTAAATTTATTCACTTAATTTTTTGCTATATATTCCTTTTAGCAGTGCAACCAAAATATACATACTATGCTATAAACATATCCTACCTTTTTATCATATACATCTTGCCAGTTTACTCCAGAGAAGAAACTGTGTCTCATAATTTCTTTTGCATCATCTGGTCCTCCGCCAAGACTATGAGGACAGAAATAAAATTAAATGAGCATAAAATATTTATATCAAACCAATACATTTAAGTCTTTTGTGAAAGTGTGATTTTATAAGTAACAGATAGTTCTTAGAATAAATAGTCATTAAAACAAAAAGCTTTTGCTGTACGATCTAATTTTTCTAATGTGCTATTAATAAGAATTAGTTTCAGAACAAATGGAAAAGAGCAGAGACTTTGTAGACAGACTTGAAAGAAGCAAGCACTGTTGGTACTTAGGAGAGATACGGACATGAACAAGTATGCTTACTTTAGTTTTGCAAGAGTCAGAAATAGCACATACAGCACTTAGGAAACAATGCTATTATCATTGTTAATTCTCTAAATTAGTTTCCTTTTTCAAATGACACAAGTCAAAAGGTACCCTTGTAAAAATAAATTACGAAACAAAGTTTGTTGGAAGATAATTTGTGAAGTAATGTTATAAACTTATTTTCATACCTCAAAAGAATTCCACAGAAACACCATTCTTAGTCTACACAGTATTACAATGTGCTTTGTTTTGCAATTTGAATTAGAAATTTAAAAAATACTCCTCTATCCCTCCCAGTTTTTGAAGACATTCTTATTTACTTGAACAATGTATGGCACAAAATAAAATTCATTTCTAATATAGGGTATATTAGATACTAAGAAAAGACAGAAAAGCAACAGGGAGGAAGGGATGGAGAAAAGAGAAAAAATAGTGAAAAAAAAAGAAAAAGAAAGTAAAGGAACCAATAAAATCTGAATTTACCATATCATACTTTCTTTGGACTTACTCATGGTTAGAAATTATGTGTGCTGGTAACAACATAACAAGCTCTCTTGGGAGAAATTATTCATATATATAATTTTACTATAAATTTTACTGAATCAAATTTACAAAGAGTAATAAAATTTACAAAATCTTAAATCCATTGTAATTGATTCTCACAGGAACCTGTTTCTAATTTTTGCTGAATCACAAAAGTCAACTATGGATACAAGAGGCTTCTAATTAATTCTTACTTGAATACTGGTTGACATTTTTGTTTACGTTAAAGTCAAAGATGAAAGTGAAACAATAGAAACATTCATCAAACTTCCCTTGTTTGTCCTTTATGTGAGTGAATTCCTGGTTGAAGGGCTAATAGTTTTAGGATAGTAGAAAAACATTTAATATACTTTTTGTGCCATTTACAATGTAACAGATACATATACAACACTCTTCTAAGTTTATTTTAATATGCCCACTTTCTCCATGACTCATTTTTTAGCATGAAAATTTTGGTTTTCTGTTTTGTAACAGTATGATTGACATATATAACGAATACATTCATTGAAGGGAGTTGGTACATATACATATCACATCTTACTCCTTTTTACTTCCCTTTCCTTCCATTTCTAGATTCCCTTCTCATCCCCAAAAGATCTACCTTCCTATTTCCTAGCATCTTTAAGTTATTTGTACTATACTTTGAGTTTCTCCTATAAGAGAAACCATATGACATTTAAACTTATGTGGTGGATTTATTTCACTTAGCATTATGATCTCGAGGTGCATGCACATTTCTATAAAGACCTCAAATTTGTATTTCTTTATGGCTGAGTAGCAGTCTGGTGTATATATGTTACCACATTTATTTAACTGTTCATGTTTCTCCATCACCCTCTTAACTCTAAACAATCAAAACGAGAAATTAAACTCAGATGTGTGGCACTGGTCATTTTTGGCAATATAAATACTCCCACTACAGCCAATTTTAAGCAATCGTAGTTAATCTGTAATTACAAATTATTTTCAGAGACATAACCTCAAGAACATAGATAATAGGAAAATGCAACAAAAGTATCAGGAAGTGATGAGTTTTGAGTATTTATTACCTTTACTTTGCTATTCATGATTTATTTTGTATAGAGTCTTCCCAAAAAATGCACGCATCAGGAAAATAAAAACTTGTACAAATATTTTAATATTAAATTTATTGAGACATCAAGAAATTAATACAAGGTACCTTTGGCCTCTACAATCATAAGAGGTGCTCAAAGTGGTGGCCATTAGCTTCCAGACATTTATTACTACGGTGAACTGCTAAAGTGTGGATACATTTTTTTGGTGGACTCCGTATTTATAAAATTTAATTTTTTACAATGACTATTATATTAAGAGTTCAGCTCAAAAAATTCCTAAAAATGTAACAACTAGTTACCAACTCTAACATATCACTTGGTAGGAAGAAGATCAAATTAGTCACTGAAAACAAGTAATTACACAACCTAATGAATTCTGGTTATCATGTGTAAGAAACACAAAACTGGGAAGGACTAGGATCCTCTGACACATTGTCAGGATGGGAAATAAGCAGTCAGCTGACACCTGAGTATCTGTGGTGATAAGCAGTTCCCACAAGCGGGTCTCCCACTCTTAGTTCTATGCAGAATTCTTTAAATGAACAGCGTGCCGGAGATGGGACTTTCAGATCGGTTCAGATCGTAACAGTGAGGTTCACATGAGGAACTGTTGGCCTGCCAATTCTGAATCTAGTTAATGCTTAGCATTCTGGTTGCCACCCTATTTCTCTTTTTTTCTTTTCTTTTTGTGGTTTTTTTGAGACAGGGTCTCGCTATACAGTTCAGACTGGCCTTGAGCTCACTTTGTAGCCCAGGCTGCTCTCAAACTCGGAACGATCCTCCTGCCTCAGCCTCCCGAGTGCTGGGATGACAGGCGTGCGCTCCCATGCCTGGCTGCCACCCTATTTTTCATCCTAGTTCAAGTTGTGCTCTTCTCCCCATAGCAGACTGCAAAGTCCTGGGAGCTGGGAGCGCAGAGGCCAGTGATAGACCATCCAAATGCATTCTAAGTGTCTGCATAGAGAACTGGAAAAGCAGAGACACCTCGATACAGGCTTCCAAAAAAATTTAACATTTCAAGGTAAGCATCAAAGAGGTCTGCATGAAAAAAATCAGAATCTTTCCTACTTTTTTACACTTAGGTTATAGTTTTACTGTTCACAGCTTACAGTTTACAGTCTGTAATAATGTTTGCATCTGAAATATACTTGACATGATGCATCGGGACAGGAGAATCATAATCATTTAATAGGTAACGTTTTAATCCAGGTTCAGTTACTCATTTCATGTGAAACCTCAGTACTTTACCAATATTTTGGCTCTGGATATAGCCACCATATTTATCAAACACATATAAAGTGCCATCCATAATTACTATGTAAAGCCTAAGATTATAATCTTCGATTGCCATTTTAGAAACTGAGACATTTGTTAACGCACGCTTCCTCAAAGTATGAAATTGTCAAAACTTTCAGTATCAATGGCTAATATAAATTTAAGACTTTAAAATACGCTTTGAATTGAGTTATTTAAATCTAAGAATATAAAAGTCCGACATGAGAATGTCAAACTAAATCCTTAGATCAGATCCTACGGATTTGGGGTGATTGAACCAACGACCTTCTCATTGAGCTATGTCCCCAGCATATGTTATTTTTATTTTGAGACAAGGTCTTGCTAAGGCAGTAACTCGCCTAGGCTGAACTTGAGATCACATCCTCCCTCTGCCTTTGAGAGTGTTGGGATTACAGGCATGTGCCACCATTCCCAGCTTTGGATTCTTTACTGTCAGAGACACCACAGAATTCTTATCTTCTTAGTGTACTGAATGCAACATGAGGTCATGCTTTTGCTAAAAACTCTACACTGGAAGATAAAGGAGGGGCTAATGGAATCATAAAGTAGTGGAGAATAAAAAATAAAAGTGAAATGATGGCTGACCCTTTAATTGACAGCAATTCATTAGAATACCAAAAACTTCAGGCAATATTTAAGGTAGATGAATAGGAAAAATAAAGAAGTATACTGTCATACTGTGTCTGTGTTTCCAGAGACTTTGCGGGGTCCTATGTTGGCTTTCTCTTCTTTCTACCTCTAAACTTTTGATTCCCTCCTGGGCCCTGTTTTCTATAGCCTCCTATCCCCTTCATTATTTTCTTGCCTCCAGCTACCTCTTAAGATGTTCATGGTTCTCAAATCCATATATTCTGTTACTATGTTTCTTTTAAGCATGGCTATGTCTTTTGAACAGTCTGACATTTCCAACTAGGTTTTCCACAGAAATCTCCAACTTGGCATATTCAAAGTTACTATCAACATCAGCCCCAACAGGCCTCTTCCTGTGCTCCTACTGCCTGTGTTAATACCGGCCACCATCTGACCAAGCCACTCTAGCTGGAAAGCCCTGAGTCAGCCCTGAGCCCACCTACTTCCTCACAACTTGTGTTTAATCATTCACAAAGCTCTGCTCACTGTGCTTTACCACAGCTTCCATAAGGACCCACGTCTTATTCAGAGAATCCCAGCAGCATTACTCTCTGCTGTCCTCCTGCCTCACTTTCTAGACCATCTACCATAAGGCTGCCAGAGCTACCTTCACATAACACAGACCTCATTACACTGTCTCTTACATTAAATTCTCCTGTGGCTTTTCATTCCTTTCTGAATCAAGATTAAATATTTTCAAAGAAACATAAGGTCCTTATAATCTAACACATCAGCTTCATCTCCCAATGTTACCCAACTCATATTCTACACTCTACTCACTGAACTTCTCAAATGCCATGTTCATTTGCAATTCTAGCTGTACTTTACATGTAAATTTTTCTGCTTGAATGCCACTGCAAACTCCAGCTCCTACATGAGCCAGCTTAAGTTCTCCAGTACTCTAGACAGAGATAATTTCAATAGCAATTTACACATAGTTTGGCCTGAATTCATATCTGTGAATATGTGCTTTGTGTCCCTCATTAGTCTGTGAATTTCTAGAGCACAAACTTGTTCATCTTGGTCTTTCTTGTTTTCCCTATACTTTAATTCAGCGGTGAAGGGGCTCGATACATATATTATATATTAAAAAAAAACTTATCAGGTGATTCAGAATATCACATCTTTTCTTTAGAACATCACCAACCTCTGAGTGCAGATACACACCAGGCCAGTAACATTCCAGAAATTCAGCTCCCTCTTACTCAATAGTTCCTAAACACCTACTATACGATAGTGCTATGGACGAGGTAGGCTTGGGGTAACAGTAATCAAAGGAATAGGACACAGACATGAAAATCAATTCTGTCATACCAGCCACTAGATAGAAAGGGCAACAATGGAAAGTGGGCCACAGATGCCTGTAGGAGTCAGAAAAGGATGGGATAAAAATTCACTGCCCTTGAGATGAGGCCCAATATTGGAACCCAAATCAAACAGGTAAAATGAGAGACACAGACTGAATGGAACACATTTCAAATTCTAAACTGTGAAATTAACGCACTGTAAATAAAATAAGTAAGAGATACCAAATAGCAATAAACATGCTTTACATTTGTTTTCACCTGAACTTTCTGTGAGACCCGGGGTAAATCAGTTAATCCCTTTCCAGGCCTTTGTTTCTTGATCAAACAGAACTGCGAACAGTATCTATCCTATTTGCTGTACAAGGCATTTGAATAAGCAAGGTAGATCAAATATGTGCAAGCATCCTTTAAAAGAAAGCAAAATCATTTTACAAATATAAGGTCACACCTCAGCTGTTAGGATTATCAAGCACCTTTTCTGAATGGCTCCTCACAAAACAAAATATGGTATCTCTTTTATTATGTTTACTTCTGCAGAAGATACAGTCACACTGCTTATAAATTTAAAGGGTAGAAACACGCTATAAAGCATTTTTAAAGTACATGAAGCCTATATTTCAGGATTAATTTATTCCTTCACTTGTTGATCCAGTCTGTCAATAAATACCTGCTGAAGATCAATCACAAACAAACACTGTAACAAAACTCTGTGAGGAGTTATGGCCAACTCAACAACGTATGAAATCACCTACCTTCCAGCTGCTTAGGATTTAACAGTTTCAAAGAAATTCACAGACGAATTTCATAGAAATACACAGATGCCTAGAGATGGGAGGGTCCACATATTCATATATAAGGACAGATACTAAGGAACACTTTAAAATTAGTAGCAGTTACTTCACATGATTCATACAATGTATGTTCGTATGAATGAATGCTGTGGCTCACTGAGCAAAGCAGCCAGGCTGCAGGACTCTAGGTCACAGTTCTAGTTACAAAAGGAAGTACAACGTGAAAAAGGTTTTTTACAAAATTGTTTTGTTCTTTGTTTTCTGTCAATCCTTTCAGTCATGCATGGAAAAGAGAGTAATATTTTCAAGTGACAAAAAAATAAAAATTGTATTGTCATTAAGCTGGGGGTTGGAGGAAAGAAAAGAACCTGTCTGCTCCTTCTGCAATGTAAATAAATCAGCAGAAACATAAAGGCTAACTAAAGGGATCCTCCCTTGCCCACAAGGTCAGGTGGCTGGGCAATGAAGAAACTGCCCCTTCAAAATGAAACTCTCAAATCCTTCGTTGTTAAATCTGCGCAAAATTTCCAAGTCAGGAAACAGTTGATAAAAATGCTTAATCGTTCTATATTACACAGTTAAAAATAAGTCAGTATTCTCAGTGACAGGATGTCTACACCAAACACATTATTTCTTGGAGTTACAGTTGAATTAATTTCCATATCAGAACCTACAGCCACATTCATCAGTCACTGAGCATTACTTGAGGCTTACCGTTTATTTGGATCCTTTATCAAGAGCCCTGAAAGCAACGATTTTGCATCTGAAGACAGTGTTCGTGGAAATTTAATGTCTTCCATTAGTATTAGTTCAAAAAGTTTCTCGTGGTCCTGGTTGTAGAAAGGTAACCTTCCACACATCATTTCATACATGACAACCCCCAGGCCCCACCAGTCTACTGCTCGGCCATAGTCATTATCTTCTAACACCTAAAATGAAATTAGCAAAATGAGTCATCATTACACATTAGTTTTAAAGCATTATTCATAAGACTTAAGGGGTTTACATAATAAATGCATGGCAATTCAAAAGCCTGTAGTCTATTCTAAAATCTTGACCTCTAAACTAAGCGCACCCTACAGAAGGGACAAATCACACCCAAGGATGTGGGATACTCAACCAATATTCATAAATGGCCCATGTGTTAAAAAATCTGTATTATAAAATAATAAAAACACAAGCAATTTAGTATATAAGGATAAAATTAAAAATGTTAGTGTATTTGCATATTTTCTCTTAGATCTACTTGATTTTTCATTCTGAGCCCACTACTGTGGACTTTAACAATTTAAAGCTACACTGTTGTGACTATGGAGCAAGAAATGTGCCTTACACATTCCTGCTTTAAGACCTAAGAAAAAGAAAAGAAAGGAAAAAAAAGTTGTTATTCAAATCAGTGAAAGAGAGAAACAGAATATAACAGTGGGAAGTACAAGGTATGACGACCACTAAAATAAATTTGAAAACTTCTCTAGGACCCTACATCTTTAAACTCAGAAAAATAATTAATAAAGTGAACATAAGGCTTATTGTTTGTAGTAAACTTCAGTATCCAAAGCCTCAGTAACTCAGTAAAATTTTTATTAAAGACAACAAAAACCATAGACGGTATATGTCCTTGTATTTGTTTCTCAAGATACACTGGATGCAAAATAAATTCGGTGAAACAATGGTATGAAAGTATCACTTTGGTTACGCTACAGCAACCTGTTTAAATTATAACATGGCAAGTTACACATGACCCAGGTAAAACGTGGTTTCTCATGGGATACTCATGTATATGCATATTTCAGTATCTTATTTTAAATAACTCTATTTGAATAACCTAAGGCTCACTTTATTTAATCCTTTCAAGCTTTGGGAAAAACAGATCAAGAAAACCACAGACATAAATTTCATCAATTAAAAAAACATATATTACATGATGTAATAGAAAATTTGATAAGAACGAAGTTGTAATGTTCCAAACTTTCTTGCATTACTAAATCACAGCAAGTCCAATTACTGTTTTTGCAGGAATCTTTTGTCAAGCACAAACTAAAGAAAATATTTTCTGGAAGACAATGAATTCTAGTTTTCATCACTGGTCACAAATATTTCTATTTTCAATTTGTGTGTAGTAACATAAGAACAAATAAAAACCAAGATAAGCTAAAGAAGCATAAGGAATTCTACGCATATTCTTAGGTTAAAAGAAATGCTGTATATATCATTTTAAAGTAACAGTGACTTTCGATGACTGAGGGATCTAGCCCATGGCCAATCAGTAGGAAGCACTGTTTGTGGGCCATTATCTAATCAATACTGTTTTTTAGCTAATAGCAAAGAAAAAAGCTAACTAATCTTTATCTGCATTCCTGTAACACCAACAAAACAGTGGCACACAGGAAAAGGAGCCAAATGTGGTTTTTAACCTCTTTTTTCATAAAACCATAAAAAGCATAAAAGCTGGATTAACTGCCTCCCGAACCCACATTTCACCAGCCGGGTTCTCATTCCCAGCTGGCAAAACTGGCAATCCTTTATTTTTGTTTAAATACCTGGTTTGTAGCCAGAAGGGAAAGTGAGTACATAAAAAGAGGCTTTCTTTTTCATTTTTGAAGAGAAAAAAAAATACTGAAAAACAAAACTGTATTGTTAAAAAATCTGCTTGATAAAATATATTGTATTTAGCTATGTAAAATGAATGCTGCTTCTCACAGTGGTTTTGCTTCTGAGCATGCATGCTTTAATTGATATACTGATGCACACTGCTATAAATTAGAATTGTTTGCAGTATCATTTGTAGTGAACAATACTGATGTACTGTATTGTCTTACTGACATGTAAACGTCAGCAATGCTGAGGAGAAAATATCCTACAACTCAGCCACTCTCTCTACTTAGAATATTTTGCTATGAATTAAAAAGAAAGATTTTTTTTTTTACTCCTAACCTTCAAACAGCTGTAAAGGAAACACAAGAAATAACAATATAAGTGATTACAATATTCTGTATGTGGATATATAATATACAATATGTTTCCACTATTCATATTATATCCTTTCTCTCCTTAAATCTAAATGATTTCAAAACATAATATTGTGAAAATACTTTAGAAATCCAAAGTCAAATTATTTCAGATCCAATGGCTTTTTTAACACTACTTTTGGAAGAGAATTATCCTTTACTCAAATTCTTTTTCTAACATTATAGTAACACATAAGATACACACTTTTTAGCATAAGAGTTTAATTCTTGTAATTTTTTCCCTCACAAAAAGGCTAATTTTTCTCATGATTATTGTAAACGCTAAGAAAAGGGTATGACAAACAGTGATATAAAGTAGAAGTACAACAAAGATAAGGTACATTGCAACTCCACTGAGACATAATTAACCATATAATTTGTATATAAATACAGTTCAAACATATTCCTGGAGAAATCATCCAGTAAAAGACTTATCTTGATAAATTAGTCTAAGCGTCTTTTTCCCATAAAATCAATACTACTGATTTTTTAGTGACATTCATAGTGTGGATATGAATGCAGATATCTGCTATTTCCTTTTCCTATTGTCTTTTATAACTTTGGATGTACCTATACTTTATACCTGTATTTAACACAAATGCCCAACCAGATAAACAACAAGAAAATTTGGAACACTAAAAGAAATACAAATGTTAAAAAGTGATGAGAGATCATATCAAATCAAAACCCAAACAGAGCACAAACTCTAGGAAGAAAAGGTTTAGTTTCAATTCTACTAGGAGTCTGAAATCAATTTATTTTCAGGTAAAACACAATTTAAGTTTCAAAGAGGCCACAGTAAATATTACTTAGTATTAAATATTCTGGCAACTTTTGATGAAGATACTTTGATTTATAAACCAACAAGGTGAGAAGAAAAAAAATTCCACCATGAATACGCTCTGAAATAGTGACTAATTTCAAAGAATATTAAATAAGAAACTGTATGTTTATATATATATTTATATATATTTTATAACATATATATATATATATATAAAATCAATTAATGTTTCCAATATAATTATTTATCTGGCCAATGAAGAATTTTCAAAAAACCATTCATCGCAGTATTCTTTTACCAATTAGGGTTTACTGGGAGGTGGAAGGGACACCTCTCCTCACTTGCTGGCCAGGCCACACAATGCTCCCAAGGCAAGCAATTACAAGGAGGTTATGAGGACCCTGGAGTGGTTTACTGCTCAATCAATAATCCTGACAGAACAGATGGGGGAAAATTAAACATCTAAACAAACTGTCTGCACACCTATGTTGTGAAAGTAAACTGTGAACTTGGGTGAACCAATTTAGTACTAATTCAAAAAATTTTTTCTGGTAACCTTATATTTCAGGTAACTAATACATGAGATACATACAGCACATTATCATTTCTGGAAGCCCTTTATACATTTTCAGCATCACAGGTATAAGCTAGAAAGTAATGACTGATAAATCTTCTAATTCAGACTTTAAAACAGATTGTAGTTTCAAAAGAAGTACTTCAATTCATAAGAATTATGAATTTCATGGTTTCTCCATAAACACGTACTTTACAACTATTTATCAACTGTTCTAATAATTAAGAGACAACACTTAGCCATTTACTCTGAATTGGAATGTTGTCAGCTTTGCGGCCACTTCCTAGAATGCACACAGCTTACACTGCAATTTCAAAAGCAAACACAAGCTAGAGGAAGCAAAAATCCTTGAACCAGTAGAAAGCTGAATGGATACAATGATGGTGATTAAATCATACTCACATATATCTTCTCACAGATTTCTATACTTTTTTATCCTGAAGCAACAGACATTATGGAAGTCCAAGAAACTGGGTCACTATAACCGCAGTAAAAATAGTTAAAACACTATATGTAATCACTAGTGTTCCAAGTGTGGGAGATATATATACATATACATATATATGTATATGTGTGTGTGTGTGTATATATATATATATATATTTCTTATGCTTCGGATAATTTAAAATTAAAACTTTGTGTTTTACCTGGAATCATACCAAATATATTAAAGCAAAAGATCATAGAACTCTGAAAAGAAGTTTATGTGAAAAATAGCTACTATAAAAGCTAATACAACTCCCAGTAAAACCCACTACTTATAAATACTGAGAGGCGTAAATTTCAGTTTAGTTCACATTTTTAACAATACCTAACTATGGGACAAAATGAGATGATTGCTAATGCTACCTGAAGCAATAAAAAGTAACACTACAGTAAACAATTAAATCGAACATGTTCAATCTAATAACAAGCCAGCTCACATGGCAGTTCTTAAATAATGAATTCTAACCATAAGGCAGAAAACTTCTATTTGAACTAATCACTGTGCTCCTGAAGGAAATTAAGTAAACTTAATTTTCACTTTGAGATAGGTGATGAGACCTTTTCAGAAATATCCGGAAGATGAAGGTTTCTAAAAGTACCTCTGCAGGACAGGCATTGACTGAATTACGAATAACTAAATAAAACGGTAAGGTTGTACAGTTTTAGAAAGGTTAAAACAACTCTTTCTTTGCACACAATGCTCTTAGAAGTTCTAAGACAAATGTCATCATGTGCAGGAATACAGAAGCACTCTGTCCAAAGGCTAATAAAATACAACTATATGTGCTACTAATTTTACCTGCAGATTAAACATCCAAACATTCCTACCGTTGGCCTTATTCATTGCTCTTAACATTCCCTAAAGATAGTATTGAGAGCCCACCAAATGACATCTTTCACATTCATTCTTGGTTGAATTTAAAGTACGTAAGTACAATTCTGCTTAATAAATTTCAGTTAATCCTACCTATATCATCTATTGCCAGTCTTCACTGCTGCTTTTGCGAACGTCTTAGGAAGTTAATACATATTTTTGATTACAACTTTATACAGAAATTAATTTCCATTTGTATTAAGATGACCATAAAATAAATCTTTGTATCAAAATAGCTATCAAAATATTCCGATGTATTTCATGTATTTTCAATAAGATATTAAACAAGCTTCCCAAGAAAAATGAATAAAAATCATTTATAGGGTTCTAGAATCTAAGAAGAATGTATTAAAAACTACATTCTCAGCCGCTGGGGGAAAAAATCACTTTACACTTAGATGAAATTATATACTTTTTCCCTCAATAGTTACTACAGCTAGATATTATATATTTCCCAACAACCAAGTCATTTTTTTCCCATTTTTGTTAGCTCTAACTTGATTATCAAATAATTTTTATTTTTACACTATTACAGAAGTGCATTTCTCTAGGTTTCCAAAACCACCTTATTCAACCTTCCCCATCTGTCACCATCTGCTTCTTTTTAGCATGTACTTTTTGTGTGATCACATAAGCATGTGAAAAATAACTAACATTCAGATGATTATCTGCTGGTACATTTGAGGACTGGGCATAATAAAAGTGAACTGCCAAAACGCACTTAACACTTTTAATTTTGTTGGGTCTTGCATGTAAGCTACATTTGATTTTCAAACTGTTTTACAGTTGGAAAGTTGATCAGGTACTGCTAACTCAAGAGCAAAGCTGAGACTCTAAATAATTAGCACTGCATAAAATGGTTTCAATTCATAGGGAGCCAAACCAAATAATGCAATTTAACAGTAAGAGTTTATATGTGATTTCTAAGTTCGTTTATAATTTCTAGGTGTGAAAACACAGTATAGATTACAAAAATAAAATTCCCTCAAGATAATTTATGTTCCATAATTTATTACAGGGTTGGTTTTACTTTCTACTAATGTACGAAACAGTAAAAACACTCTCATTTAAAACTACCCTTTATAAACAAAGTTTTACAGATGTAGCACAGTAAATGCGTAGTTTATATGCCTGCTAGGATAGGATCTCTGTAAACTTCTAAAAAGAAAAACCAAAATAACAGTGGGAAAACCCCTAGTCCTTTTTTCCTTTAACAATAAAGATCTATAAGACTATTGAAGTTGGAAAGCTGCACTGTCAGGCCCATTCTTCATCAGGGGAGGATAAGACAGAACACTTTAAAAACTCTTCAACAAATGAAATATTAATACTATGACATTTTTCTCATGGACTTTAACACAAGAGGCAAGTTAAGTTCACTTAAAACTTAAGTTTATTTACAAACCTGCTGTAAGAAATACCTGGCTGGCTTTGAACTGATTTCTAATATTCTTTCTATAGTACCTCTGAAATATCCTCTATCTTTAGAAAGTTATTCCCAGTAAATTAAAAACAAAAGGTATAAGAATACCATTGCTAGATGAAGTAGAGGTTGCAGCAAGAGTTCTACATATTGTATAAACAGTTCTTCTACAAGAGTAGAAGAGAAAATATTGAGTCATTCGCAAGAGAAATAGTCGTCAAAAAAGTATTCCAGATCAGATATGTAACTACTACTTACCTTGTTATCAAGAAAAGACAAGCATTAAAAAATAGTATGTAGTAGAAATTGCAAGGTTTGAAGTGAGAGACCCAGCACTTGAAAGAAAGGCTAATTTCAGTTCCTGTCAATTCCTCCCAACACTGACCTTGGTACTACCACATTATCAGCTGGCATGCCATTCAGGACTCACAGCATCTGAATCCAAGCCCTTTGGATTCCAATCCCCTTACCTGTGCATCCACCTCTTTTTCTACTTCCCAGTTAGCATTAGGATTGTGAGGCCTTCCTAGCAAACATAAGTATTTTTCGTTTTCTTCCCACTGCACTTCGTATGACTCCATTAAAGCAGTTATTTTCTTGCACAGTAACTACTTGCTGTATCTTACCACCTTACTTAACAGCAAGCTCTCTGATGACAAAAAACCTTTCTGTTTGTTTTTTGTTGGTTTGTTTGTCTTTTTTTGGTACTGGGATCAAACTCATGACCTTGTGCTTGCCAGGCAAGCGCTTACGCCACTGAGCTAAATCCCTGACCCCAAAAACCTTTCCTACTGTCTTTGTACTCCTAACATGACATAAAGCCTGAGACCTAAAAAATATTCAATCTGTATTTAATGAATGAATGAATAGTGTCCTTCAGTGAAATGGTCCACAGTGGAAATGAGAATAAAAGAATTAAATTCTTAACTTTTCAAGTAGGGTAAATACCTTCCGAGTCATCCTGAGTTAACAAAAATGCAGTATACGATGCAGGTATTTATTAAAATTTACATAAGTTAGTTGTTTCTAAGTTTCGACTCCGCAGTATCTCCAATGATCATGCCCTTCTATGGTGTCGATCTGAATTTTGAGCTGATGTTTTCTTACAGACAAAACCTTTCTAATATTTGAAAAAAAAAAAAGGTATACAGACTTGTTTTTCGAAAGAAATTGATAATTTTTTGTGAACTGTAAACTTTCTATTTAGAAACAATTGGACTCTTCTTGCATTAAATTCTTGGTTTTGTTCTTCAGTTGATGATATTTGCATGGAAAACAGTATCTTTGTTTCTTAGGAGATCATCTGCTTCTGAAATGAGATGTATTTATCTTCTTCAGAAATAATTCCCCTTAATTGTGACACAACTAATTTTGGTATTCTAAATATGGTATATCATCATTCATAGCAAATGTATAGCAAGGGTAATTGAACTCCAGAGAAACAAAGAATTTGTTTTTCATGATATTCACAAAAACAATCCGATTCTGGAAAATATGATCTTGCATTTGAATAAACAAAGAAATGCTTCTAAAATTTTACCTAATTCAACTACATAAATAGATAATTTTAGACTACACTTTGTAGCAGAAAAAGTGACATGACAAGAAAATAATTGGAAATTTACTGCATTTTAAATATTAGCACTTATTTATAATAACTCAACATTTTTGAAATGTAAATTTAATTATTAGGTTTCAATGAAAAAAAAATTATCATAAACCAGCATGAGTAACTAGATACACGGGGCATGCCAGTATCACTGTGAATTTACCCTACTTTCTCATTTCTGTTAATTACCTTTTCCTGTTGGGTATTTATTTCTAAAGCTACATTTATTTACATTTGTAAGTGGCTTTGAAACGGACTTTCTTGGGACATTACACACACAGCTAACAAAGTCAAAGCAGGCCAGGTACAGAGGTGCATGCCTGTACAATCCCAGCACTGGAGAAACCGGGGCAGAAGAATCGCGAGTTTGAGGTCACTCAGAACTTTGGTCAAGGCCAAGCCAAACTGCACAGCAAAACCCTGTATCAAATGACAACAAAAACAAACACCACCAAGACCCAAAATAAAACAAAAAGTAAAAGTAGGCTTCGTGGTCAAACTGACTGGCAGACACCATTATACCTCTACCAATTCCTAGCTAAATGAGGGCTTCCTTGGGTCTCTCACCTTTCAAATGCTAAGTGTCACAGAAGTTAATTCCAAGTATCAAAGGAAACAGTAGCTGTAATGTATGTATACAGTATGTGGCACACAGAGGCTGCTCAATAAACAGAAATCCTAGCCCATTAAAGAAAAACTCCTCAATATTTGGCTCTACACACAAAGACCTTGGAATCTATAGGAACATTGAGCTCTTCTTGCCTGGGGACTTTCACATTAGTTGTTATTACAGAGCTCTTCCCCTGCATCTCAAATATCCCATTCCCTGACCATCTCTATCTGTGGAAGACTTTGCTTTACAAAGAGGGCTGCAGTAATACTTCCCATCTTACAGGCTCTTCTACAATGGCAGGTAAGTTCTCTGTCTCTCCCCCTTAAATCTGAGCAGGCTTTCAACTGCTTAGGGAGTAAGCATATGACAGAATGATGCTGTACACCTTTTGAAAGAAGTGCATAAAAGGAAGTGCATACATGAATGTTCATAGCATTATTCATATTAGTGAAAAACAGGAATAAGAAAATCCACCGACCTTTGAATGAATAAATACAATGTGATATCCAGTCACAATGAAGTATTACATGGCTATAAGGAATGGAGTAGCAGTAGTATGCTGCAACACAGATGAACCTTGAAAATAATTTTCCAACAGAAACAAGCCAGAAGGCTCCATAATATACAGTTTCACTTAAATGAAATGTCCATAGTAACTAAATCTATAAAGACAGAAGGTAGATTAATGGTTGCTGAGGGGAAGGGGATGGGGAGCTAATAAGTACGGGGGTTCCTTGTTGGGGTGGTAAAAATACCTGTAATTAGATAGTGGTGACAGTTGTACAACTATGTGACTACAGTAAAAAAAAAAAAAAAACCACTGAATGGTAAACCTTAGAAAATTGAATTCTATGGCATATGACTTATACTCTAATTACATGAACTTTACTATAAAAACACACTTTTGAAATGTCAAACCTCTGACAGGTTGTTACTCGGTAAAAAGGGAAGAAAGAATAAGGCAGGTTCTAACTGGTACCTAGGACATTTAGTGTTAGAGGTCAGAGCCAAAGGACTCTGACCACTCTACAGCTGTCACTATGCAAAAACTGAGGCCACATGGGGAAGCTACAGGTAAGCACTGCTGTCAGTAGCCCAAAGGTGCCAGAGGACAGTCAGCAGCGACTAGGAAATGCATGCGTGAAGTCTTCTGGATGACTCCAGCCTGAAGTCAAGGAGTCACCTCCTCAATCTGAAGTCCTGCCTGAAGCCACATGCATAAGTGGGACAGAAATAAACTTCCTCTGCTTTCTCCATCTGCATTCCTGTTGCACAAGATCCACAATAACATCAAATGGCATTTTACCACTCAGAAAGGGGGAGTCTGTTACACCGCAATGGTAACTGCAGCACATCAAATAGCCACTCCACTCTCCCTTCATTATTTGTGGTTGTTTTTCCCTCTATGGGAAAACACTGAAGATACAGTGTCATTTCTTTTTATTCTGTCTCCTCCATTAGAAATACATTCTCTGAGAATATGGTCCTTTTCTGCTTGTTACTGTACCCACATCACCCAGGAAAATCCCAATATATAATAAAAACACAATAAATATTTGTTGAATAAACTAAGGAACTATTGCTGAGCCATAGCACAGAGTCACTGGCTGGGGACTTCCATTGATGTGAACTCTAAAATGGAGGTGTAGCAATCTCCCAACAAAATAATTACCAACACTTAAGTATAAAACTCCATAGTACTACAAATACAATAATCACTATAATCTTTGTTTCTAAGCCCAAGACAATTTGTAAAGCTCAAAAAATTTTTGCTGATATCATTCAATTATTACATTTTAATAAATAACCCAAATGGGCATAACCAAAATTTAAATGCATAGTTAACAGATAAAACTAGTATAATCTACTAGAGCATATAAAGTTCATAAAATTTAATTTATATATCATCTTGGCACTAGAATAGTTCATTGAAGCAGGTCAAAGCAAATTAAATTTGATTCAGGTTGAAATCCAGGTAAAAGTATTGCAATTTTAAAAAATGCTTAAATGGCTGCCTTTGCTAAACATAGCTTGGATGTTCTTTTTCCCATGAAAGGAGGGGAAGCCTACCTCCGGTGCCAGATATTCTGGTGTGCCACAGAATGTCTTCATGGTGGCTGCATCTGTGATCCCTTCTTTGCAAAGTCCAAAATCTGTAATTTTTATGTGGCCATCTTTATCCAGCATCAAGTTCTCCAACTGCATTTTAAGAAAAATGACAAAGTTTGTTTGTTAGTCTTCAAAAATAGGAAAACGATGTTTTGTAAACTTTTGAATACTGAGTAGGGTATTCTGGAAAAAGAACATAGTTGCAGTTAACAGAACTTTCGACATTTACAAACCTTGTAGCTTCATGTATACAAGGAAATTTGCTTCATCAAATCCTTCATGATGACAAAATTAACAATCTTTAAACCAGCAGAAAGGATGGAATAGCTTTAACAGCCATGAGCATGTAAGTTTTGGAATACAAAACCTAATCAGCTTTTTAAAGCAAACATTAATCCTTTTTTTTCCAAATAAAATGTGATTTTAAAAAAGTCCCAAGGAGATGAGCACATATACAGATGGTTTTAACAATTTCTCTTGAGAATCTATTGCTGTAACAAAATACAGAATTTGGTGGTGGCTGTAAATCAAACCTAAATCTTATTTTGTATGGTAAGATGATATCCTCTTTTACAATTGTTTGTAATATAGAAATACAAATCCTTTTAAACATAAAAACAATGTCAAAGTAAAACATTCAAAAGTTAATAAAATATACAGCACAAATGTTACAAAGTTGGAATCTCTTTGAACCTACTAACTCAACAACACCAAAGAGAATCTTAAAGACCTAAGTGGCAAGACCATCTGCCTCAACTGAAAATACTGACAGGGCAAGACTTTTTGCAAGGTCCACACAATTAAAAATCACAGTATCACTGACCAATTTGAACTCAAGCTATGATTATCCTCATAGAAAGACACATAGGAGCTGAGTTGAGATCAGAAAAATTACAGAAAAATTACAAAAATGAGAAAAATATATTAGCAGGATGAATAATAATTAACTTGTATTTGAGGTGTGGATACTTACTCTATTCCTTAATGTTTTCCTTTTTCTATTCTACTTAATGTGATGACAGGTAAAAGTGCTCACTTGAGGCATATAGAACTCTAGTTGCCATAACCAAAGTAAATCTACCCCCAGACATACAATAATCAAGATCCCAGAAATTCAACACAAGAACAGAATATTAAAAGCTGTTCAAGAAAAGAAACAGATCACCTATAAAGGAAAACCCATCAGAATCACAACAGACTTCTCAACACAAACCATCAAGTCAAGAAGAGCTT
>RJWT010006569.1:0-28930 GCA_004365215.1 Cuniculus paca | reverse complement strand
TTCTTCTGTCTTTTGGATGAAGCAAGTACTTGCTAAAAGAGATGTTTCAATGTAAAATATATAACTATATAACTAAGAATGTCTGTTTCATTCAAAAGATTCTCAAAAGATTTGGTAGATAGGAATTAAAAGAAAAAACATTAATATAGCAAAGAAAAAGTAGCAAGTTATATGGAATGGCAGTAAGCCATGCAATCACAGGTACTGATGTTTCTGCTTAGAGCTATGAACCCTGGAGTTTTAAATATAGATGTGATCATTCAGATAATTTAGATAGCACTATGGAGATGAATGCTACACTTATTTGCCTGTTAAGTAAGATTTTATCCAGCAGTTTTTTTTTTTCCATTTACGGGCTCCTCAGCCCTATTTTAAAACTTAAATATTATTTAATGAAATTCTAGAGCCTTGCCTTCAAGATAACAAGGAACTGTAGAAAGAGATGAAGATGCCTCCTCTTTTGTTGATTTCTTTCTCCATTATAAAATTAGTTATCCCAATCAAAATGAATACATGTGAATTATTCACAACTGTAACCAGTTTTTTCTGGTCTGACATATATAACTCTGTCTGTGGTGATGTACATCCAACAGAAAAGTCTTGTAAGTTATGAAAATTAGAGTGGATTGCATGTACTGTGGAAATAATTTCCAAAAGAGTCATACATTTCTGATTATTTGTTTTAGTTGATAATTTGTTGCTCTAGTAATAATGCTGTAGTTGTTTCTGTATTTTTCTGTGGAATATTTTTAAGATTTTTTTCATTCGGTGGTGGATCATTGATATTTTCTTCTCCTATATTCATGAAGTGGAAAAAGGGGCACCGACAACTCTGCTAGTTCTCTTATTTTAACAAAGAGATGGAAAACTTTTTTTGGCACCGGGGATCGAACTCATGACCTCACACTTGCCAGGCAGGCGCTTGTGCTGCTGAGCTAACTCCTCAGCCTAAAATCCCATTTATATAAAGGTTAATTTTATTAAAATAATTGGAATAAAATTAATAAATTACTCTTTATCTCATATAAACACCACATTATTTATTTAAATTGACTTTGCTTATGACACATACACGTTTGGCTTACACAGTGTTACCGGTCATGAATGCACACACCCGATTAATGTGATCTATGTAAAAACTAGCACAGAATCATTTCTAGAGGCAAAAATGAGTTGAAATGTTTAGACAATGCTTTAGATTACATTTTCTTGGGTAAAGTAAAACTATTAAATTTTTTGAAGTAGATTATTTTCTTTCATTTTGTTACTTTTTTGTTAATTCTGAGCTCTCTTCTGTAACTAATATTTTCTCTATTTTTTAGGCATCCAGTTATTGCAATATACATGCTAAAGCTTCTTAATTTTGAATTAAAAATGCCAAAGTTTATAAGGCTTCCTCACATCTTTCACTAAGAGTTCCCTGTAAACTATGAGACTTACTTGGTCTTGATGGGAGTCATCTCAGTATAGCCCACATATGGTTGTAGACACATGTGCAGATAAGCATGTTTATGCCATATATGTACACTATTTATAAATAGAAACAATATACATACCCCTTGAATTTGTGCTATATCTGTGGCTAATGTTGTTGTTAAGGCTCCTGTGCTGTTTTCTTTATCATCAAACCAGGCAATATCCTAAGAAAAAGAATTCGCATATTGTTAGCAAAAGCATTCTTTGATCTGTGCCTTCTCACTCACAAGTACTTAATTCTTGAAAATATCATGAATCAATTGATTTTTCTTCTTATTTCATAAAGATCTATATTTTGGAATAAATTGAAAAATTTAAGCTCAATAGCTTGGATTCTTTGCCATGTTACAATATTGTATAAGAGTCAATGTTGTTGTGTGTGGTCGTGCAATTCAGGAGGGTTGAGGCAGGAGGATGGCCTTGAGTTTGAGGCCAGCCTGGGCTACACAGTTGTTCAAGGCCAACCTTAACTATATAGCCATACTCTGTCTCAGAATAAAAAAGCTAAAATGTTGAAAACAATGATTTAGAACCATCTAATAGTGTGTAATTTTATTCCATAAATACTTTGTGGAAGGCAGATTCTATTTAATCAGTAAACATTACACACTACAATTTATATTCTTTTCAAATTTTACCTAATTTGCCTAATGATAGATGTCTATCATCTCTTTAGGACCCACATAGGTGGAATTTTATCCCAAGATTTTATGAGCACTAGACATTGTGCAATGCTAAGGAGGAAGAAGGCTATAAAGCCGCAGGCAAGAAGCATGCAACCGAAGTAAGACTCAAAAATACTAGCAATAAAAGCATAATGGAAGAACCAATTTCATTTTCAACAGCTACTAGAGACAGCATTTCCTAGCACTTTTCAACCTGTGGAGTCTTGATTTCTTTTCATTAGCTATTGAATGTTTCCTCCCACTCACTCAACCACTTGTGTCTCTTGTGCTACAAGAATGTGGAGACTGTCTCTGAAACAATGATTTTTATTTAGTAGGTAAAGAGCGGAAAAAAAAGAAAACAAAAGGCTGGCTTACTGCAACTCAGCCAGGGTTTTGATGCCCAGGTTACACATTGATATAAACTAAGGAAACAAAAACATAACAGATGGAAGTTTGAAGTTTGTGCACTATTTACGCAGTTGTGTTAGAAGAAAACTCCCAGAGAGGAATATGGCAGCAGCCAAGGTGGGTGCAGTGTGATGGTGCTACTCTGTGAACCACTGTATTGAGAAAGTGCCACAGTGAATTTAGCCTTAGGTGCCCAAAGGGTATTCAGTCTGTCACTTTGAAATCACCACCCCTGCCAAGATCCTACCATACTGTGAACTCACATCAGCAACAGTGAGATAGCACTGTTATAGTACTTGAACTGGTCATTACCTCCCTTTATTATATAGACTCCTCCCCCAAATTAAGATATAGTATGCTTTCTAGTTTTTTCTAGATTCCAACATGACATGGAATACAGAAAGAAATTTTTGATACAATATAAAATTCAAATATAGACGGAAAACTTAATGTTGAATATTAAATTCCTGTTTCTACACTCACTTGCTATACTATGCAATATTTATAGTACATATAAATATGTGACTAGTCTTAGTCATCCTATGTTCAGCCATCAAGATGTCCAAAATTGCTTTTCAGAAAGTCAGCTGTTATGCACCCCAGGAGCTGTTTTTCAGTGATATATGCCAAAATGTGTAGCAGAGTTTCTGACACTCAGCTAGTGTTGAGTCAGAATTGACTTGCTTTCTGTCTTCCTGATGGTAAAATAATTGTGAGTAAGGCTGTCAGGCTTTTTGATACTGGTGGATCTATTTCACCTGTTAATAGCAAATACAATCGCAGTTTAATGAGTGCTTGGCATGTATTTTCTCATTTAATTGTCCCAACAGCCCTTTGAGGTTGCTACTGGGGATCCACATTTACTAATGAGAAATCCATGTCCTGAGAGATGCAGTGACTTGCTCAGGGCCACACAGCTAGCTGACAAGTGCTGAGGTCAGGATTTGAATTTTAGCAGCCAGAGACCAGAGTTCTGAAGTAATGATCTGGTTCTGCCTCCCATCTGTCTGAAGCATCACCGTTGGGTTCTATTACCTATTTCCTCTTGCTTAGGACTTGCACCTCAAATCCTTTTGGAAATGGTTTCAGCATTTTTTTAGGCTCCTTAGTGGCCACCACCAAGACTGTCATCCAATGATTTAAACACTTTCGGAGCAGCCCCAGCCAATCTAATTAGAAGGAAATGGCTCCAAATAAATTTTATATGTGTTCAAAATTCTTCTAATGTCATAGGTCAATATTGATAGTCAATAAATATAAACAGGTTGAAACACAATGAACAACAAATCATTTACAATTGTGGAGGTCAGCAACACTTAGAATATTCATATCAACTGGGAGTATCTAAATCATTTAAAATACAAATCTGAAACCTGCAAAAAGACCACCCCTAATTCTATGAATGCCTCTCTCTCAATTGTGATTTCAAAGTGGTTATATGAAGCTCCAAAAGCCTCAGCACGGTTTAGAAGCCTTACAAAGTCTTACTCCAGGACAAAAAAATTGATAATAAAGTTAGGTAAAACCATACATTAGGAGCTTTCCTTCCTACAGACAAAGCAAAATTATAAAGACACTTACAAAGAAAAGACCAACTACACTACACTTTTACTCTAATTTTAAAAAGCAAAGAGTGTAAAAAGAATATTAAAGGAAGATGAAGGAAAACAAAGAGTATACTAAAAGTTGAACTGTGGGAGAAATTAGTAACCTTAATTGCATGAGGTTTCTGTGAGTGTCTTATGAGTATGTGTATGTCCTTTGAAGGACAGAGTTCATGGCTTATAGATTAGACCCTTCTTCTGAGTGGAAGTTATTTTATCCAAGAATGTTGCTGGGCTGATGTTCATATGGCTAATGCTAGAGAAAAGGTTAACGTCCAAAATACTAGATTGACAAATACTTCCATTGGCTAAACTGGCCCAGTGCCTTGAGATTCTTTTGCTAAAAGCATTCTGTGAAAAAAAGTTCAAAGTGGTGCTTTAATGATTGGAAAACACTCAAATTCATATTCTTCTGTATAAAAACATCCAGACATTCAAAAAGCATTTAAAGAATTCCGAGAAATATAAATATCCTTGAACAGGGAAAGATGAAAATTCATGAAGATTAAAAACAAACAAAAATTTTCAATGAGTGTGAAACATAGTAATACTTACAGTCTCCATCTATGTAAAATATTTTAGGTAAGAGTGTAACATGTTAATAAAAGCATAAAGCACAAATTTAACACAGGAAATATATGCAGGCATTAATTAATTTATGAGCCCTCAAGTAGATTTTTATTTTACTAGATGAAAGAATGTTTGCAAACATAGAGCAGAAATCTGAGGCAGAACCTTTTTAAGCAGAGGATGCAAAGCACTAACTACTTCAGAGCTTCAAGTTGCCATCAAGAACTCCAACTCACTTCACTGCACTTTGTGTCTTGCAGTTCCCCAAGACTACAAAGACTACAGAATTTTGTTATATGGCATCCCTGAGACGAGTATTACTCCTAAAAGTCAACAGATGTAAATACTGGTTTTGATGACTCAGCTGGAGTGACAGTAACTCTGTTTCTGAAAAGGAATGACACTGTCAGGAGGCTATTTGCTCCTGTTTGGTGAGATTTGGTGACAGAAAGTGAGGCAGAAGGCTTCAAATGATTACTGCCTTTCAGAGTAACCCAATACTCTTCAGACTCATGAAAGAACTTTACAAGTGTCATTTGCCCCCAAGATTCACTTTTCCAGGTTATTGTTTGATCCATCAAGTTTTAGTTATTTCACGCAGTAAGCAGACTTCCAGTTAGACTGATGTTATCTGAGTGAGGGACTCTTTCCATAAGGGTAGAGGGATTGGCTTTAAGAAGTATGGTGTGAAAAACTTAAACTGACCGATGGATGAGAAATGGAGAAATTATTAACTCTTTCCTTTCAAATATGTCCCCAAGATACTGTAGCTCTTACCTCCCCCTTTTCAGTTTTAATTTGGTCTTCAGATCCTACAGCACTACATTATGCATTGAAAGAGATATTAGTTAAGTTGAACATACATTAACAGGAGTGGACCCTAATTGCTTGTTTTCAATGAATTTCATTTTTACTCATCACAATTTTTTTCTTTTTTTTGTATCAGGAATCAAACTCAGGACCTCGTACTTGCCAGGCAGGCACTGTGCCACTGAGCTACATACTTGGCCCTCATCACAATTTTTAACCTAATATTTTATTAAGAAAATGCAATAATTTTGATATTGATTTTTGATGCTAAGGACAAAAAACATGCTTTTCAATAATCCAAAGGAAAGACTATGTTGAGAAATTATCTGAGAAAGAACTAAAAACTGGCCTATTTTACAAATTTCAAATAAAATAAAAGCCCAACTAAACATACTGACCTGATATAACATGGCTCTGAATGCCAAGTGTCTTAATCTCATCGTTAAAATTTCCCCTGATTTGCCATAAAACAAGCCCTGGAAAACAAAATGACAATCTACATTTATTCTTAAGTCTTTTTACTATGTCTTTGTAATGTTTACTTCTTATGTTTTTAACACAAGTAGAGAGGAGCATATCAAAAAAATCATCTTCACAGGGTTAATTTATTAAAAATTTACCTGCATGAAGTAACTGATAAAGCAAATAATGCCCAAAATGACAAATATCATAGAATAAATTTCTGCATCATGTTTTAATGTGGGTTTATTATCATCTTCAAACATCTGAAGAGGAATAGATTTTTTTTTCCATTAGTGATTTGGAGGAAAATATAGAAGAAAGAAAATAATTAAAATATATAATAAGGATTTTCTAAATGAATTAAAACATAAAATGACTATACATTTCTGGAGAATGTCTGCATTTAGTACATATAAGAATAAGTATCTCCCATTTGTTACATAGCATCAGAAAAATAAGTCTTCTATCTGGTATTATCACAGTACATTTTAATTAAATCGATAGTTTGAATTGTTTCTAATAAATTTTAGTAACTCATATTTGTAAAGGTTCGTGTCTTTAAAATACTATCTGCATTGTACCCCTAGAATTCATTCTGACAGTTAGTAATTATACACAGGTTGCCATTTGTGTTGGTGAAAGGTGACTGTGCAAAACAGACACTGAAGATTTAACAAAGATCCAGGAAAATCCTTGAATCAACCAACTTGTTGAGGTCTTTGGTCCACTCTCAAACTCTTGTTTCTTCTCCCTGAGCTGGCTCATAAAAAGTTGCCACTGTCCAACTAACTGAAAGTAGACTAGTTCTATTTGTCTTCTTTATTGCTTCAGTGCTTTAGAAAGCTGATGCAACACTGGAGTCAAAATTAGAAAACAAAGCAATTTTTTAATGGTTTGCCCAGTCAACAAGACCCAGCCAAACATAACACAATAGATAGGGTTCATCTCCCAGAAACATTAGTTGACCTTTCTACCATGGTCCCCATCTGAGGTGTGACCCACTGAAAGTCCCAGTGTCCCTTTTGCTGATCAGTGTGTAACAAGTCATTTCCCTCAGACTGCACTTTAATTGTTAAGAATATTAATGAATGGGTTTTACTCACAGTTATGATTTTTGCAAAGATGATGGAAAATATTGGATGAACACTTCCATTTAGAACAGAAGCCAGTGTCCCCAGAACCAAAAAAGGCCATTCAGACTTGTTTAATTTAAAAATTTTTAATAGAGAAACTTCAGGAAGACTTGTCTGCAAATAAAATACGTTGGTTTAAAATTCCACTTACAGAGCATAATGGAACCTAGAAAAGCTAGCCAATCACAAACAAAAGTATGATGTAATGTAGCAAATATAACAGATAGCAGGGTAGAAGTTGTAATTTTCTTAAAAAAACTTTCAATGCTTATATTACTAATGATGGCAATACATAATGGAATATTACCCAAAAGTGGCTATTTGTGTAGTATCACTTATTGGCAATTCACTCAGTATCATTAAGAAAGTGCAAATTAGCTCACATGTTCTAATAGCTAAAAATCACAGAAAAAATGATAGGCCTATTGTTCTATACGCTTATTAAACTGGGTTCAATCTCATACTCTAGCATAGGGCAAAGCCTGTATAGGAATTTCTCTGGGTAAGCAGAGAAAGGACAGAAGCTAAAATTTTTACTGGGACTTTTTAAACCTGAAAGTTTCCCAGTTTTATGATTTATTTACAAAAAGTATTTTCCAATGTCTAGGTTAAAAGCTTGCTTTGAGCTTCCTACTTTCAAGTAGAATGCTGCAATATCTAAGCATATTACTTAACCTTGCCAAGTTTTACCTTCCCATCTTCGGGAGGCAATAGTGGGCTTAGGAAAGATGAGAGGCGACATGGAAGCTGAAGCCAATATTCAGGAGTCTGGGTGAGGGATTTTGAGGTGTGTGAGGTTATAAATGACAAGCAACACACGAAGGCCAGTCAAACCTGACTGGGACTAGGGAGGAGGCTGGGGCTTCAGGAATGGGGCGGATGGAAGAAGCACGGGACAGGTAAGATCAGGATGGAATGGTGTCTGTGAGAGGGTGCTGGGCGGAACAGTCAGTGGGGACTGAGATGCTTCACCCGGGTGCTGGGCATGTTAACAGGAACTGGGCTAAACTGGTATAAGAAATGAGACTTGAGGTCAGGTGGAGGCTGAAGAGAGGCGCCCAAGGGTCCACACTGCAGGAGGTGAAAGCAGGGTGACCTCAGGGTGAGCTGGGGTTGGGAGTGGGGAGGAGCAAGCATGGCCCAGGTGAGCAAGGCCACTCAGCTGTGCGCTGGGACAGGAGGCCTGCATCGCCCTTCTGGGGCTGATCCACACCCAGGGAGTGGGGTGCGTCTATGTCCTCATGTGATACCCACTAATCTTGAGCATCACAGGTGGTATCTGTGCCCCACTTCCCAAGACACTGTTTTGACTCATGGTCTGCCTTACAAGAAAGAAAAAGCCGATATATTCATGAGAGTTTCTGCCTCCCAGGACCCTGGACATAAATGTGGAGTTTTAGATTGGCCTCCTTCTTAGGCTGTCACAGGGATGCTGGAAGAAGTTTGAAAAAGACTTGCTTTGTGACCTTAGTGTTACATCTAATTGTAAGTTAATTCTAAATTTTATAAGGTTTAAATAAAAATTTGAGAACATGTGGGATGAATTTGTGGCCAGTTGAACCATTACCTCTTTATGTGGGATGGATTCCTCAGATTTGTCTGTACTGTTTGACTTGATGCTATTATTCACAGCACACAGAGAAACAGGGCTGGTATTTCTTTCAGTAGAATGTGTCATCAAATCCATCTGTTCATCAGCTTTTTTAATATCCTTAAATGAAGAATGTATAGGTTTTCATTAGAATGATACCTTAAAAATAAAAAAAATTAAGCATTTCTTTAAAATTATTACTTCTTTTGTTGTTGAAAGTGGCATATTCTTACATAGTTCTTGATGAATATTTTTCAGACTTGATGGAGAGCCGCTAATTCTAACTCATACTAAAATGTTAGGGACTGACAATAGCTTTTTTGTATCCTCTTTTCCAAAGACATATTTACTGGAGAAAGCAATTATACCTCTGGGAGGGGCAGATCTTAGTAAAAGTAACTTTTTAAGACTGATGTTACACTATTTGATCCTTTCTTCCCACCTTTCTTTGGAGATTACCAATTTGTAAAGCTGAGAACTAATGTGTAAGACTGGTCCTGTACCTGAGAGATCTCAGGAGACAGTGATGCTTTCCAGACCTTCCACGCTTCCCATCCCAACTGTGAGCACCAACCACAACTGAAGGCCTGAGTCTTAAAGGATAAGAAAATAACAAGACCTCAAATTGACCTTAAAGACACTGTTAAAATTATGGGTTAGGATGAAGTTCTTAAACCAAGTCACTTTAGGTCTAGTTTTGCTTTTCTTGCAACTCAGAGAAATGAGACCAAGTTTAGTAAAATAGTTGAGTGACATCTTCTCTGTTTATTTGAATGTGGTGTAGGAGATTCGAGATTTGTGACTCCCTCAAGTTGAGAAGGGAGAAAAACGAAGAGACTAGGAGGAGTTAGGATGATGCAGCTCAGAGCAGCGTGAGGGTAGAGATGGAAAGTGGTGGGTGGGCTCAGGTGTGCAAGGAGAATGAACACGCAGAAGACATTCCAGGAGCTCTCTGACTCTTCGACGAGCTCAGCAGCTGTTAATCAGTTACACAATGGGACAATGAACTTTAATCGGTCCTGTACTTTCATCAACATTTTTAATCAGTCATTCTTTCATGCTATCACTTTCTCTTCTACAAATTCCTCCACCATGAAAGAAATCTTTTGTTTGGCTTCTTCTAGGAGTTGCTTTGTGGAAAGTTTAAAATAAAACTTTGACCTCTTCTCATGATAGTATTTTTAAACACAGTGCTTTAATAGGCCAAAGACCATTCATTTTCCTGAGAATTCTGCTAGGCCAAATAATAATGATGACAAGTTTTGGTATGTACATATATCCACATGTTTTCTACTTCATTTTCACATGGACTCTTGCCATGTGAAATAAATAATTTAAAATTATTTATCTGTAGAGATCCTTTGGTAAGAAGGCTGCCTTTCAGATTAAAAGAAGTAGTGCAGAATGAAGAAAATGGCTGGGGCCTCACCCCTATCACTTACATTAACTTGCCCTAATCAAAAAGTTATGCAAAATCTAGGAGGGTAGATTTCACGGCATTCAGAAATGTGGATCCTAAAGAATGGACATTTGCTGTGTGCTCCCAACATCATCATGCTTCCTTTTGATTGGCCAACACGACTCTTTGCTAGTCCACCTGTGAGGATGTGTTATGCACACATTATGAATTTGTGCAGTGTGGATCTCTCCTTATTCAGCAGATATTTACTGAGTGCCTAGTGTGTGCTAGGTGCTATACTAAGTGTTTTCTACACATTAAATTTCAACCCTCCTGTCTAGCTTTCAAGAACTTCCATGGTCTGACTCTCATTATCTCTTTTCTGTTATTCTACCAGCACTCATCTTCATGCATGGAAGGTTGGGCTTTCTGCTTTAGTTGCACATCAAGGTCCTTTTTGCCTCTATGCTGCTGTCTCACCTACTTGGAGTCCTACTCCATCTCTCCCTTCTCTTCTGCCCTTATATTCTTCAAGGATTCTCTCATGAAACCTTCTTTGGGCCATACAACTCTCTCTCCCTGATCAGTTTTGCTAATTTCTATAATTTGTAATACTTTTATGCACAATTTTGCATTTTGCCTTGCAGCTAATTTTTAAGTCTTTAAGAAGGAATATGTGTTACATTTCTTTGTGTTCTAATAATAAATGACAATATAGGGAGTTTTGAAGGCTAATATTAGATATTATGTATCATGAGTTCTTTAACCTGTGTCATATTATGTCAAAGTACTGAGGATATTATACACAATTTCATCACTAAAGAACATTAAGTAAATCTTGGTTGCTGTGAAATTTAAGATTATAATTGGGGACTCCTGTTTTCTAGTGTGGTATTATGTCCGAAAAGTTAAAAAGAAAACTTGTTGATATGATGTTATTCATGTAAATATTACCTGTGTCATTGCAAGGGAATAATATAGACCTTGTTTTGCCATTAGCTCAGCATGTGTTCCTTTTTCCGCCACCATACCATCCTTTATAGTCACAATCAGATCCGCATTTCGAATAGTGGAAAGTCGGTGAGCTACCACAATTGTAGTCCGACCTTTGCTTACCTACAGAACAAAAAGTATAAAAATAAACATAGAGTTAGTAGAGATAGGCCCTGCAACTGTCAAGAAAACTTCTTTTTGCAGTATTATTTTAAACATCAAAAAAATCTTTCTTTGAATATAGAAATTTGGAAACTAGTAGATAAAAAAAGCTACTAGAAATTAGAATAAAAAGAAAGAATGTGATTTGGTTACATATTAGTGGTTTTATAAAACCATGGTATCTTAGAACTAGAAAGAAACCTAAAGACCATTTCTGAGCAAAAACCGAAAGTGAGTAAGTAATTTAAAGTCCTTATTTCTCATCTCTAAGGTGGGGATATTCTTTAGTTGGGTACAGATTCAAGGTAATTATATGTTTTTATTTTTTTACAAATATTTTAAACACATGGAAAATTACTTATAGTATGGGGGAAGAGATCAACACATTTTCAAATGGAATACACCCAGACCACAGTAACCAAATCAGAAACATCACGATCAGCACCCAGAAGTCATTCTCGTGCTCTTTCAGTCACTGTTACCACTCACCCATCCCTATGCTTCAGGGCTCTTCCCTAAAAGTAATGAGATATGACTGGAGTCAAATTCCCTTTCAGTTTTTTTAATTTGAAAGCAGATTATTACATCCCACGAATAGCTAGCAAGCATATGAACAGCAGCTTAAGAAAACTAACATATAAGAAGAAAGCCTACAGTTTCAGTAAGAACTCACAATACAGCTAATCTAACCTAAAATGGTGGCTGTAACTATTATAGAATTACATGGTAATTAAATACAAAAGTAAGCAGTCTCATATAGACTATAGAGTTCGTAATATTTTAAAGGCAAGCCTGACGTTCAATATTTTATCATTTGTGCTTTCTGGAATCACAGTTCTTTGGTTCAAATCTTGTTTCTGCCTATTTATGGTTCTGTGATCTTAGATACGTTAATCTCCCTAAATCTGAGTTTCTTCATTTATTATATGGCGAAAATTATGGTGCCTGTATTTAAGAGTTGTTGCGCATTATTTTTTTCTGTGGTAAAAACACTATGAGAACTACTCTTAACAACTTTAAGTGCGTAATATAGTATTGTTGTAGACAGTATATTGTGCAGAACTTACTTTGCACAACAGAAACTTCATGATCATTGAATAGCAACTGTTTCTCTCTTTACTCATTCACTGGCAACTCCCATTCTAATTTTTCTTCCACGAGGTTAACTATTTTTGACACCTCATAACTGAGGAATCATGCAGCATTTGTTCTTCTTTAATGAGCATATTTTACTAGCATGTCAGCCAGATTCATCCATGTTGTCCAATATGACAGGATCTTATTCTTTTGAAATACAAATAGTATTCAATTGTTTGTATATACTAAACCATGTTTTTCTTTACCTGTTAATCTATTGATGGACATTTAGGTTGTTTCCATATTTTGACTTTTGAGACTAATGTTGCACTGAACTGGAGAGTGCATGTATCTCTTTGAAATATCTATTTAAATTCTTTGGATATATTATCTCCAGAAAGAGGATTGCAGAATTATGTGATAATTCTATTATTAATTTTTCTGGAACTTCTGTACTCTTTTTTCATAGAGGTTGAAACTTTTTATCTTCCCATCAATAATATAAAAAGATTTTAGTATTTCCATATCTTCACCAACATTTGTAATCTTTTGAATTTTTTATTTATTTATTTTTCCAATAGCCATTCTAGCTACCCTAATAGATATGAAGAAATATCTCATTGTGGCTTTGATCTGCCTTTCTTTGATAACTAGTGATGACTTGTTGGTTATACTTGTTGGCAGCTTGTATGTCTTCTGGGGAAATGTCATTTCAAGACTTTATTTAAAATTTTGTTTTATTTACTTTTTTTTTTTTTTTTTTGAGATAGGGTCTTGCTATGTAGTTCAGGCTGGGCTGGATTCATTAGGTAGCCCAGGCTGGCCTTGAAGTCACAGTGATCCTCCTGCCTCAGCTTGCTGAGTGCTGGGATTATAGAATATGCCACCTGTGATTATTAAAACGAGGCTGCTTATTTCAATAATATTATTATTGTTATCATCATCACTATTGAGTTGTAAGCATTTTTTTTATATTTTAGATTCCTCATCATATATATGGTTTCCAAATATATTCTCCTATTATGTAGGTTGCCTGTTGTTTTCTTTGCTATGCAGAAGCTTTTTGTTTGATTTAGTTCTCCTCTTATTTTGCTTTTGCTGTTTACATTTTTGATATCATAGCCAATAAATAACCGCCAAATCCAATGTTATGAAGGTTTTCCCCTGTTTTCTTTCTAGAGTCTTATAGTTTCATACATTACATTTAATTCTTTGTTCCATTTTGAGTTGATTTTTTGTGTACAGTGAAAGATAAGAGTCCAATTTTATTTTTTTGTATATGTATATCCAATTTACCCAGCACTATTTGTCGAATATACTGTTGTTTCCCTGTTGTGTAGCCTTGGAACTTTCAGTGACCACATTAAATGAAAGTGGAACAAAAGCTTCTATTAGAAGTCAGAGATTATCAGATTGGATATAAGACCAAGACCCAATTATATAACACCTAAAAAAATTAATTATACATGCAAAGACACATATAGATCAAAAGGACAGAAAAATATCATGCTAACATTAAGTAAATAAAAAGTGGAATGGCTGTATTAGACAAAGATAAAGTAGATTAAAGAGTAAAAAATATAACCAGAGTAAAGTTTATTTCCAGTGATAAGGGTTCAAGTCATCTAGACAACATTGCAATCATAAATGTCTATGTACTTAATAACAGAACTCCAAACTACATGACACCAAAATAGAGACAACTGCAGGGACAAATCTATAAAATACAATAATAGTTGGAGAATTCAATATCCTTCTCTCAGTAACTGACAGAATAAGTAGACCATAGAATAAGGGAGACTTGAATAACAGTATCAGTGACAATGACATAACTGATGTACATAGACCATGCCACTCAGCAACAGCAAACTGCATAGTACTTTCATTTACCAAGACAGGCCATAACCTGTGTCATTAATTCAGCCTTAACATTTTATTAGTGTCTACAAAGTACATTCTCTGACTGTAATAGAATTAAAAGGTAAAACAGTGCAGAAAAGTGTCTGGAAGAACCTCAACTCTTTGGAAACAAAACTTTTGAAGTAAATGACCTCAAATTCAACCTAAAAATCAGAAAAAGAAGAGCGAGTTAAACTCAAAGTTAGCAGAGAAAAGGAAGCTGATTAAATACTAAAGAGAAGAGAAGGGCAGAATACATCAAAACCAGAGAGAATTTAGGAATACACTGACACCTAATTTAGGACAGCTGACTAATTTTTATAAAAATATAAAGACAAACCAGTGTAGGAAAAAAAACTGTCATTTTAACAAAATGGTGCTGGATCCACTAAGAGCTAAAAAAACCTCCAAACCATAGAATTTAACTCAAAGTTGATTATAAACCTAAATATAAAAATAAAAACCTAAATCTATAACTCTAGAAGAAAACATGGAAAAACTTTAGTGACCTTGAATTTGGTAAAATCTTATTAACTAAGATACTAAGAACTTGATTTTCAAAATAAAAATTGATAAATTAAACGTCATCAAATTTAAGTGCTATGCTTTGGAAGACACCTCAGAGAATGGAAAGACGAGCCCCAGAATGGGAGGAAATATAAATATATAAAAATATACTTATGTCCTGAAATAGAAAGAATATATGGCTGGGTACAGTGGTGCATGCCTGTAATCCTAGCTACTCAGGAGGCTTAAGCAGGAAGATTACAAGTTTAAGGCCCACTTGGGCAACATAATGAGACTCTGCCTTAAAATAAAAAAATTAAATGGTTTGGGGGTAAAGCTCAGTTGTCGTGCCCTCCTGGGTTTGATCCCAATGACCACAAGAAAGTATATGAAGAACTCTTTTAACTTCATAAGAAAATGAACAACCCATTTTAAAAATGGCCAAAATATTTGAATAGAAGATACTGTATATGCTTATTCACTAAGCATATAAATATGCTCATCATCGTTAGCCATCAGGATTACGCAAATTAAAATCACAGTGATAAACTCCTATACATTTCTTCAGATGGATAAAATTAAAACGACTGGTTATACCAACTGTGGGAAAGTATGTAAAATCTATGGAACTCTTTTATATCGTTAGTAAGAATGTAAGGCAAAATAGTCTTTCATTTAACTAAAAAAGATAAACCTATCATAAGATTCAGCCATTCAAATTCTAGACATGTATCAAGAAAAGCAACAACACATGTCCACACAAAGACTTGCACAGGAAAGTGCGTTTTGGGGGTGGGGTATGCTGGAAATTGAACCCAGCTCTATCACTGTGCTACACCCTCATCCTCTATTTAATATTTATGTTGCCAAAGCAAGTACACACTGCACCTTTATCTGTAGTATTAAAAAAGTGAAAATGAATCAACTCAAATGAACATTAATACTAATTCATTACACTGTGGTATATCCACATAATAGAATACTATTCATCAATAAAAAAGGAATGAAAAGGAATTATTGATGCATTCTACAACACGGATGACTTTCAAAACAGTTATACCTAATGAAAGTAGCCAGAGAGAATGGAATACATTTTTTTTACTATAATTGTATACAATTTTAGAAAATACAAACTAATCTATAATGACAGTAAGGAAATCAGGGGTTGCCAAAGATCAAGGCAGGAGACTCCAGAAGGTCCAGGTGGAGCAGTTACAAAATACATCTGAAAAGTCTGGTTGACTATCTCGATTGTGGTGGTGATTTTACAAGTGTGTGAAACCACTGTAAGTGTATACATATGCCCAAACTCTACTAATTGTGTATTTTAATATGTATAGTTTACTGCATGTCAATTAAATCTCACAGAGAAAGCTGTTAAGTACAACAATGAAACAAAAGTAGCACATGCATACAGTGCCCTGCAGTTCTGCAGAAATACTAAATGAAAGAGAGACCTTTTAGTGAATGCCCTGGAAACATAATGACAAAGTTGATTGGGGGCAACTGTGATGTAGGGTTGTAAATAGGAAGATTTCTTTTTCTTAGCTTTATCAAAGCCTGATAATGGACACAGAGTAATTTTCTTAATTGGCACTTATTATTAGGACATGCAAGTCTCTATGGGTAATTTTTATGTGTAACATATTCTGCGGTTGAAAAGAATTATAGTAAACACTAAAATGTTTGCAGTGTCTTTCATTTGTGATATGGCCAAACATCTAGGAATTTTATTAAAATAATGACTGCATGAATGGTATTTGTGGAAAAGGGTTTTAATGTTTGCAGTTGAGTTTTCTTAGTCTCTCATTTGCTCTTATGTGATAATTCTAAGCCTTGCTTGTACAGAAGCATCTTTATGAATGATCTAACAAAGTTGGTGAAAATGTGACAAGATTTTTAAAATAAATGTTTTGGAATGGGTTTATGTTTGCAGAAAAGTTGCAAAAATAGATCTTCCATGTTCTGCACACATACACCATCGCCCAGTACCAACATATCATACCCCTAAGGTGCCTTTGCACAAATAATCAACCAGTACGAGTACATTATTATTGTCTAAACTCCATACTGGACTAGAGTTTCTCTAATTTTTACCTAGTATCCATTTTATGTTCCAGTATCACCTTAAGAATACTGAATTTAGAGCTGGACATGGTGGCACATGCCTGTCATCCCAGCAATTGGGAGACTGAGGCAGGAGGATTGCTGTGAATTCAAGGACAGCCTGGGCTACAAACTGAATTGAAGGCCAGCCTGAACTGTATAGTGAAACCCTGCCTCCAAAAGACAAAAAACAAACAAAAAAACCACCACAAAAACAAACAACAAACAACAAAACAAAATAAAACCCAATCCAAGAATACTGCATCTATTCTTTAAGTCTCGTTAGGCTTTTCTTGGCTGCAACTGTTTCTCAGATATTCCTTGTCTGTGATAAATTTGATAGTTTTGAGGAATACCAGTCAGATGTTCTGTAAAATGTCTCAGTTGAGGTTGTTTTATGTGCCTTCTTTGTGGACATGAGACTCAAATTTCTACCCTGAGCTCAAATTTTTTGTCTGAACTTCGCACTTGAATCCTGTTGTGAATCTCGGGCACCCTGGGACTTGCCTACAACCCTTTGAAAGGAATGCAAGAATGCTGTTCTCGAGCAGATGTGCACAGGAAAGGTAAGCGCGGTGAAGGTGAAAACACGCAGTGCCTAGACTACCGGCTTGGACCGCTCCTGTTTGCTCAGTTTCCTTGCTTTGAGGTTATAAATATTGTTATAAGTATGATTTCATAAAATCAAACAGGTCACTTATTGATGAAACTATCTGATATTACCAATAAGCTCAAATATTTTATGCTATTATCTAATATTTATTTCTCAAGACAAATTAATGTGCCTGAAATTTAATTTAAAATATAAAGGGGAATATATAACACATTGTACGCTAAGGGGAATGTGGTCAGAGAGAATGGAAAATCAAACTTTAGGAGCTCACAATTAGAAAGGGGCTGAAAATTGTGTGTACGTACATTTGTTCACAGAATCACAGCATCAAAATCACAAGGTTTCCTGCTCAGGTTCATATAATTGTAGACTTCTCTTCCTCACCTCAGGTATTTTTATGCATGTCTCGTCTCTTTCTGTATCCATGCCTCTGTCTCTCTTAGGCATTAAATACAGAGCAAAATTACTTATTTTGAGAAAACTCATGCTGGTGTCTGACACTTCAATACCAGGAGTCGGGGGAGACCATTTCAGCAGTTGCGACTTGACACTATTAGGGCCTCAAGTAGATTGGAGCATCTGCTCTCACCCATCTGCATCATCTTTACTCTGCCAGCTTCCTGGTCTAACCCATAAATGTTTGATTAAAGTATGGGTTACATTGCTATTTAATTACTGTATAATAAATTAACATTTGACTATATCAAATAAATCACAGAAATATTTAATAATTTGAAAGTGGTAAAACTGAACTTCAAAGGTTTATAAAGTGAGCCTACAAGTTTTGTGTGGACTCAAGGTACTAGGTAAATACATTTGCACCGGATCATAAA
The DNA here is from genome assembly GCA_004365215.1 of Cuniculus paca. NCBI lineage: Eukaryota > Metazoa > Chordata > Mammalia > Rodentia > Cuniculidae > Cuniculus > Cuniculus paca. Next base: position 10,619 of record RJWT010006569.1, on the reverse strand, counting down.
TGTGATAAACTAGCCACAGTGAACTACAAGAATTTAAACTTAAAACATGGAAGTAATTTTGTTAGACAAGACTTCTTAAAAATACAGATCAAGAAATCTGAGCTGAAGCTTTGTTGTTTTTTTTTTTATCCAGAACTACTGTAAAGGTAAATGAGGTAATGCAACTTATCCTGCTGTTTACCTAGATACTTCAAAGTAGGTGAACAATATGTCTTTGTTGTTACTATTTCACATAGAAAGTATATTATTTAAAACATTTCCTAGTATCTCCTCTCTTATATTATAGATTATACAAACCAAACAATTAAATTTTTAACCAAACAATGGTCAATATGAAGAGAGGTCTTTACTCGACACTTTGCTGATATTTTTCAGGTTTTTTCACAATTCCATGCACAGTCGTACATCACCAGGTGATTAGTTTAGACTTTGTAATAGAGGGCACCTCACAGAACTGCTAGTCAGAGAAAAAAGCCTTAGGAGACCAGCTGGTTTCTCACCGGTAATGGTCATGGGCCATGGATAAAGGTGGGGTCAGGAAAAGGAAGGAGCATAATACAAAGCCTCATATATCTGAGAGGGCCTGCTTTTGCCTCTGGTGAATTAGCAGGCCTAATATATACTTTGGAAAACCCTGGAAACACAGAGAATTCTAGTGTTCTGGTGGCAAGTGTGGTGTGGGAAACCTGTGCAAACCTACTCACTGCCTCCGGGAAGGTTGCAACAGTTGGACTGGGGCCTGTGGATGACATATGCTCCATAAATCCTATATTCCTTGACATTTTTTTTAAGCTGCAATTTTTTTCCCCCGGCACAGGGGATCAAACTCACAACCTTGCACTTGCCAGGCAGTCACTTATACCACTAAGCTAAGTCCCCGACCCTCGTCTTTTTGAGACAGGGTCTCGCTATGCCATTCAGGCTGGCCTTGAGCTCACTTTGTAGCCCAGGTTGGTCTTGAACTCACAACAATCCTCCTGTCTCAGCCTCCCGAGTGCTGGGATTACAGGCGCATACCACCAGGCCTGGCAAGCTGCAATTTTTAAAAATATCAAATAAAAGCATATGAAAAGACTATTTTTTAAAAAAAACCCATGTGAATGGGTTTTGGCTTTATTTGAACTGGCAGGTGATTGGGACAGTCCTACCTGTCTCTCACTTCCAGTCTCCCCCGCTCCAGAAGTCTTGGAAACCCTAATACCCTGTGTTCCAAGAATACAGTGTGAAAACTTTTCACTACTGTTTTACAATTTTCTCCCCTTAAGCCTATTAAGTTTTAACTGAGTATCTCCTGTAAGAAGGTCATGATGCAGTTTAAAGGAAAGCTCAGGCTTTTTGGTTCCTGAATTACTTCACTATGATGTCGAAAGCCAACTGGGCTAGTGTTCTGGGTCAGTTAACTAGTGTTTCATGGCTCACTAATGTGGGATTACTTTCAAATCACCTCACCTATATAAAGATGCTATCTTTTATGTCAAAAGGGATGACAAATGGCAAAGTGTCAGCACTTAGAAGTCATAATTAGCGATTCACCTTTTTCTTGAGGTTTACTTTCAACTTGCAGGATCTACTCATTCATTCGGAGATAATGTATGCTTAAGTTGAGACTCCTTAAAAAGGCAAATGTTCAAAAGCTAGACTCTGCAGAAATGAGCTCCTGTGTGCTAGCTAATTAAGATCATGTAATAATGTTCGATAAAATATTTTCTTTTTATAGCCTGGGATCTCTTTATTCTCATTTCCAGAGAAGTTAAGAAACAAGTTAACAACTACAGATAACAAAATTATTTATTGTTGTATTCCACATAGTGGAGTTTTGACCAAAAATGGCCCACATATATGAGTAGTCCCATAAAGTCACAATGGAGCTGACACTTTTCTGTTGCCTACTGGTGTAGCTATCACAATGTCATGGTGCGTAGCCTTGCACATGTGTTGTTTGTAATGCTGGTGTTGACAAATCTATTGCACTGTCAGTTGTATGAAAGTACAGCTCATACAATTATGTACAATACTTAACACTTGATAGTGATAAATGACTGTTGTTGGTTTATGTATCTGCCAAACTCTACTTGTGATCATTATCTTAGAATGTACCCCTTCTACTTATATAAAAGAAAAGTTAACTGTGAAACAACCCCAGTTGGGTCTTTTAGGAAGGACTCTAGAAAGAGGCGCTGTTGTCCTGGAAAGTGACGGCTCCACCAGCTTTACTGACCCTGAAAACCTTCCAGGGGAGCACAATTTGGAGGTAGCAATGACAATGACGGTTCTGACCCTGTGTAGGCCTGGAAACAAATTATTTTTGAACAGCTATATAAATGTATATTTTAAGATACAAAAGAGTAAAATATTTAAAAAAATTAAATTTTATAAAGCAAACTAACAATTTGTTGTTGAAAAAACAATTGCAAAAATAAATTTAGGGTATCCTAAGGGTGTATGAAATCTATAGCAGTGCATTGTAACCCCCTTGACCTTCCCATTCACACACCACTCACTCACTGACTCACACAGGGCAACTTCCAGTCCTGCAAATTCCATTTCTGGAATGCACCAATTTTATCCTTTATATCATACTTTTATTGTACTTTTCCTATGTTTAGATATCCATCGTGTTTCAATGGCCACAGAACTTGGTACAGTACCGCATTTTGTGTGTGTGTGTGAGTGTGTGTGTGTGTAGCCTAGAGGCAGCAAACTGTGTCGCATAACCTAGGTGTGGAATAGGCCATAGCCTCTACACACTCCATGATGTTCCCACAAAGACCAAATCACCCAACATTGCATTTCTTAGAACATAACTCTGTTGCTAAACAACACACAACTGTATTTTCCTGTGTGTTTCCTTCATTTTGTTCACAAGCGCACCTATTTTATGTAACTAAAGTCACAGTTTTCAAGCATTTTGCATGTTTCTCTTTTCTTAGGGCAGAGATTGCATTTTACGGTGGTCAGTTTACCATGGAGAGGTGGAAAGTGAAGATCTGCAGGAAACACATTTATTAGTTTATCATGTTGTCCAGTAACTGTTAATTTTAAAAGTCTGAACCTGTTTTGATGGCTTAAAAGTGATTAACATATTGGAATAAAAGACAACGGGCACAACATTTAACCTCTAAACAGCCACAGTGCCTGGCACATTTAAAAAAATCTCATATTGCTTAAAAGACAAATGCATAAAATAAAATCATTTTTAGCATATTAAGCCCTAAATAAGCAAACATCCCCATGATGAAAAACAATTTGTCGAGTTTATTCGTAATCCTAGTTATTAAGTACAAATAAATGAATAAAACATTAGACCTACCCTTGTTTCTTCTCTAACAGGATGAACCCCATTGGCGTAGCATCCATAATAAATAAGAATTTTCATATCATACAAGCATATTTGTGTGTGTACATGAATATATATATATACATATATATATATACGGCATCCTCATCATGGGAAGGAAACAAGGGCAAAGCCATATACAATCTGATTTGTGAGTGAATAATAGTAACTAATAGATTTTTCAATAAGTAGTGGGCACTCTGGCTGCCAGTATCAGTTTCTGGTCCCATAAAGTCAGTATTGAAAGAGAAGCCTGTAATTTTGTTAGAGAGAGAAACACTTAGTCATTTCCATGCAAATGCAGAGTAAAATGCGCCATTAGTCTTTTAAAGGATCTTAAGGCCACGATTTAAAAGAGCATTTTGCCGTTCAGAGCAGTGTTTAAGGGTTTTTCAACTGCCGTCCCAAATGTGTGCAATTCAGTGCACTATGAGGTGAGTATAGGGTTGGAGGAGCCCAGGACTATTGGAGGAGAGTGGCTCAGGGTCTGTGCTGCTCCACTTGAGGTGAAATTGTGTCAACACGAATCCCCTGGGCTACCCTAGAGATAGTGGCTGGAGAAGAGAATCCCTTTGGTGTATACAGAGATAGCAAAAGGATGCCCATGGCTTTATTTGTGAGACAGTGCATTACTATGGGGAGCTGGAAAGTACAGACCTGTTGAAATGGAGGGATATGTGGGATGACTGTTTGCATATTGGCCATGTATATTTGTGTGTGTGTGAACGAATATGTGTGTGTACTTAGCACCACTATCACTTTTGCTCCTACCTCCAAATTACACTTTGCATCTATAGTTTAAGGAAATCTCTGAATTTAGTAATGCGTGATTGAACTATACTTTTTTTCTATCTTTCTTTTTTTTTTTTTTTTTTGGTCTTTTTGAGACAGGGTCTCGCTATGCAGTTCAGACTGGCCTTGAGCTCACTTTGTAGCCCTGGCTGGTCTCAAACTTGCAACAATCCTCCTGCCTCAGCCTCTGAGTGCTGGGATTACAGGTGTGCGCCACCACACCTCGGTTGAACTGTACTTTCTTGTACTTAAAAACAACAGTGAACCAGGTCTACAGAAATGCTTCTGTTTGCTTACCTTCTCCAGTGCAGCTTGAACAACCGATTCGCTTTCTGTATCTAGAGCAGATGTAGCCTCATCTAAGATCAGAATTTTGGGGTTTCGAACTAAAGCTCGAGCGATTGCAATTCTCTGTTTCTGCCCTCCACTCATTTGAGCTCCTTTTTCTCCTACCAGGGTGTTAAATTTCTAATAAAATATAAGGGGGGAAAAAGCAAGAAAGAGAAGGGAGGATGATTAAATGATTCAAACAGGAAACCACAAAGTTGTGTTTTAGTACTCAATTAGTCATTACTTTAGCCAGGCTGCTTATGACCTTTGATTTGCTCTTTGTAAAACAAACAATTATGAAAAGAGGCTCTAGTAAACAGAAGGTAAGAATTTGGCTAGGAATGAAACAAATTACACCATATAGCAAGCAAGAATTTCTTTTTCCTTTCTTTCTTTCTCTCTCTCTCTCTCTCTTTCCCTTCCTTCCTTCCTTTCTTTTTTGAGAGAGGGTTTAGCTATGTGGTTCAGGCTGGCCTTGAACTCACTATGTAACCCAGACTAGTCTGGAACTTGCGGTGATCTTCCTGCCTCAGCCTCCCGAGTACTGGGATTACAGGCATGCATCACCATGACCAAAAAGAATTTCTAGTTGGAACTTATTTTCAAATATATTTTAGACATTCTTAGAATGCTTTGAAATCTTTAAAAGAATCTCTGTAATACACATACATTCTTATTATTTGAAATGATTATTAATAATTTGAGGTATTAGCCACAATTTCCTTCCTTTCCTTCCTGTACACTTTGAAAACAGTATGAAAAAAAACTACTGCAGAAAACAACTTCTTCCTAAAAAAAGTTTTTTAATCTTGGAAAACTTTTTAAGTCTTCTTTTATTTTTAGTTTGATCTTTAATAGATACTGTTACATATTTATGATGAGGGTCACTTCTCCCACCAATGAAGCAGTGTTGATAATATTCAATTGGGTTATGTCTCTAATTCAAAGTTCATTTCTTCAAAGACATAAAGTTAAAAATGTGGTCTAATCATAAAATATTTTGAATGTTCAAATTATGAAAAAGATTATTACAGTAATAGACACATTGCCATTAATCTCCCTCAAAATATTCCACTTGTTTCAAACACACTTAGCCCATCATTCTTGCCACCTTCTGAAGCAGTTCTGGAAGTCCTCTTTTGTACCTGTAGCTGTTCTGTCACGACTACATCAATGTCCTGAACAGATGAAAAATGTTTACCTTCATGGTCATTTTGACTCTGGGGAAGAGCTAAAAGTCGTACGGTGCCAGGCCTAGCGAATAAGGTCCAGGATTTTATTTGCCAGAAATTGTCATCGGTGTTGGACAAGTAAGGTGTGATCAAAAGATACAGCGAATGTTTGTTTGCTTATTTATTTATTCATTTATTTACTGGTACTGGGGATTGAACTCACGACCTCACGTTTGCCAGGCAGGCACTTACGCCGCAGAGCTAAATCTCCGGCCCCCTGAATGTTTAAATTAAAAAGGTTATTACAGTAAAAGACAAATTGCCATTAATCCCCATCAAAATACTCCCTCTCACTTTGAACGTGCATATCTCATCATTCTTGGTATTGTGTTCTTTACTGTAATTTTTTAAAAAGAATTTAGACATTCACTGTATTTTTAGATCATCTGTTGTATTCTTTCTAAACTTTTAATTTCTAGAGGTTGATTTTCATATTTTTAAAAATAACCTTATTATAGAATAATTTACACATAATGCACTCATTTTAAGGATACAGCTCTATGAGTTTTGATCAATGAGTACATCTGTGTTACCACAGTAAAGATACAGAGCACTAATATCAGCTACAAAGTTTTCTGATGCCTTTTCTCAGTCCAAACACAAACTCTGCCACAGGATACTTACGATTTGATTTTTTTTTTTACTGTAAGTTTATTTTGCTGGTTTTAGAGCTACACAGAGATGGAATTATATGATTTGCACTTTTTTAGGCTGTCCTCTTTTACCTAGCGCAATGTTTTGGAGTTTCATCCATGGTCTATCCACACTTTACACCCATTTATTATTCAGTAGTATTCCATATAGCGTGAATTGACCTGGGATTGTTAGATTTGGTAAAACCAAACAGAACACACAAAAATTCCATATAGTTCACTTTAATTTGAACTTTAGGGAAGCAATTTTAAAAGTATGTTTCACGTGATATTTGGGACATATTTAGGCTAAAAAATTCATTGTTTTTCTGAAATTCACATTTCCCTGGGAATCCTGTATTTCATCTTGCAGGAATTTGTTCATCTATTCAGATGCTTGTTTTCAATTTTTGACTTTAAGAAATAAGGTTACTATAAACAGTCATGAAAGATATTTTTGTAGTCCTGTCTTCATTTTTTCGAAAAATACTTAGAAATATAATGCTGAATCATAATTGCATGTTTAACATAATATATAGCCAAGTTGCTTTCTAATTACTGATTGCACTTTTATAATAAGAATGAGTGACAAATCTATTTGCTTATATCTTAGTTTCGTTATATATATTTTTTTAAATTTAAATTTTGGCTATTCTACTGAGTGTCAGAGGGTAGAATAGTATCTCAGTTGTGTTTATTGTGGATTTCCCTGGTGACTAATAATGTTGAATATGTTTCATTTATATTGTTCATTTGATTTTCTTTCGTGAAATGTTCAGGTTTTTGCCTATTTTAATTTTTTGTCTTATTAGTGAGTTGCAATAGTTTTTATAGATTCTGCATTCCTATTCTTGTCAGATATGTAAACTATTAATATTTTCTTGCATTTTTTGTCTTGCCTTTTTATATTCTAAATGGTATCTTTTTAGAAGAGGGTTTTAAGACCACTTTATTATTTTTTTTAATGCTCTTTTGTCCAAGAATTCTTTGCCTGCCTCTAATTTACAAAGTTTTTTTGTCCTAAGTTTTTATTTTTGAAGTTTAAGCTTCAACATTTTGGTATAAGATCTATGGCAAATCAATTTTTTGTGTATGGGTGTGATACAAGATCACATTTCATTTTTTTATCTATATCTATAGATATGTAGATATATATATATATATATTATATATATATATGAAAAACTACATGTATTTGTTCCAACACCATTTGTTTAGAAAACTTTTCCTTTTCCTACTGAATTCTGTGCACCTTGTCAAGATTAGTTGATTAGGCATGTGTGGGACTAGTTCCAGACTCTGTTCTACTGATCTATATTTTCATTTTTATGCTATTAGTGTGTTAAAGTTAGACATTGTAGGTCCTCCAGTTTTGTTTTTCTTTCAAAATTGTTTTGATCTTTCTTTAGCCTTTGAATTTCTAAATAAATTATGAAATCAGGATATGTCAATTTCTACACACGTGAAAAAGGACTGATGAAATTCTGATTGGCAAGGAATCAGATTTATAGATCAACTTGAGAATGCAAATCTTTAAAAATATTTGATCTCTAAACCAATAAGCTACACTGTATGTAAATCTTCTTTCATTTTATTTAGCAATGTTGTATAATTTTTACATAGAATATTTAGAAATCCCTTATTCAATTTAGTCTTAATTATTTTGTTTTTTGATGCTGTTGCAAATGCTACCTTTTATTTTAATTTTACTTGCTCCTATTGCTGCTACTTAGAGGTCCAGTCACATCTTTAATAGTTTTAGGCTTATTAAAGTTATGTTTCTCTTTTTTGACTGAGTTTGGCAGCTTGTGCCTCTCTAGGAACTGACTCTTTTCTAAATTATTAAATCTATAGGCATAACATTGTTCATAGTATTATCTTATTAAACCTTTAGTGTCTTTGGGATCGATAGATGTATACCCTTCATTTCTGATACTGGTCATTTCTCTCTCTCTCCCTCCCACCCACCCTTCTTGTTTTTCTATCCAATCTTGCTGCAGCCAAGGAGCTACCTCTTATTTTCAATGCTTTTCATTGATTTCTCCTTTACTTTCTATTGTTTCCTTTTTCCTATTTGGTTTGGTTTAATTTGTTTTCCTTTCTCTACTTTACTTAAGTAGGAACTTGTTTTGCAAATGGTAGAATTTTTTTCATTCAAAATAACCATTTAATATTACAAATTTCTCTCAGATCAATGCTTACACTATATTCTATCAATAATGCTGTATTACATTTTCATTTAGTTCAAAATACTTTGTAATTTTCTTTGAGACTTTCTCTTTGAACTACAGTTTCTATAAATGTTTAATTTTCAAATATTTATGTATTTTTCAGATATATTGCTGTTATTGATTTCTAGTTTAAGTCTATTATGGTCAGAGAACATATTTTATATGCTTTCTATTCATTGAAATTGCTAAAATTTTGCTTCATCTATTTTCATGGCCCAAAATATTGTTTATCTCAGTGAATGTTCCATATGCAGCTGAGAAGAATTTATGCTGCTATTGTTGGTGGGAATATTCTATACATGTCAGTTATAATCAGTTGGTAGTATTATTCAAGTCATTTATATCCTAGCTGATTTTCTGGCTATTTGTTTTAAATACCAAAGCATTCAACTAAAATTGTGGATTTTTCTATTTCAGATATATTAATTTTGCCTTGTTTATTTTGAAGCTCTTTTCTTAAGTGAATAAACACCTAAGATTATGATTTTTTTCTCATGAATTATTTTCCTGTTTTGTGCATGTCTTGTCTTTGTAAATTATTTGCTGAATACTGTGTATAATATGTTGGAGAGACTCTGATTTCTGTTTTCTTCTGAGTAACTATTGATTTTTGCTGCAGTAGGCAGTTCAAATACTGACTAACCATCACCTTGAAGATATGCACTCTTGGTTTAATACTTGTCGAGGTAGAAGCTTGTAAGTTGCAGGATCTCACCCCCAAATTCTGTTTCCTCCAGGGTCTTGTTCTGGCCTGGTTTTAGAGTTGGTCTTACTCTAAGGTGTGGTCCTTGCCTCCTTATAAGGGGTAGCTTATTTGGTGTCTTAGCTTCATGTCTGAGGTATTAAAAAGGTGTAAATAGGACTTCTGTATTCCAGCTGGATTGTACTTTCTTTTCTTTCTTTTTTTTTTTCTTTGTGTCTTTTTGAGACAGGGTTTCACTATGCAGTTCAGGCTGGCTTTGGGCTCACTTTGTAGCCCAGGTTGGTCTTGAACTTGTGACAATCCTCCTGCCTCAGTCTCCCAAGTGCTGGGATTACAGGAGTGTGCCACCACGCCTGACTGGATTGTACTTTCACATCTCTTTTCTACTTCTAGCTTTGCAATTTTTGCTTTGATAAACCTTTGCAGTCTTATCCTCAAACAAGGATTTCTAAGGAATGCCCACCTGGAATTCTAACCTTACCTCAGTACCAAAGCTCTTTTATCACCTTTCCTAAGCAGCCCTAAAATTTAGTCTCTGCCAGCCAGGTCAGCGAGGCTGCCATATTCTGTTGGATTCCAGTTCCTACAAGTAAGGTCAGAAGTTTCTTCCTAGAAGAATGCTTCAAATTCATGGAGTTTTTTCTTGAAAAACTTTCGTTCACTATCTCTTGACCAATGCTTAAAAATGATTGTCCTACACCTCATATATTTTAGCTAGTTTTGTGGTACATTATGCTTGAAAGACTGACCAATATCAGCAAATCTTAATACAGTAATTTTGAAATATGTGTGTATTTTTATAGAAGTAATGCTATTCACTTTGAACATAGCTTTCCATAAATTTTCACTTACCTGAATTAAGCATGTCTGGAAATTAAAATTTATTTTATTTTATTTTATTTTGTCTTTTTATGGTACTGGGAATCAAACCCAGAGGATTATACATGCTAGGTAAGTGTTCTACCCCTGAGCCATATCCCCAGATCCTGGAAATATTAATTATTTTATACTTACTCTTCTATTTCTCTGGTTAACCATGCCTGTAAAATTTAGTTTTCATTGTGATAAGGCAGTATCTTTGTTCTTTGGATTACAGCTTTAGGTTTTACTATTAGATTTATAGGAAGGAGCATCTTTATGGAGTAATAGCCTTTTAGTAAAACAAATCTTAACTTTCAGGGTTTGATTTAAAAGACACCCAGCAGCTGCCTAATTCCAAGTAGGAAACTGGAGAGCACTCATTATTTATTCAGAGGAAAGGAAGTCACTGAAATAGGAAAAAGGACAACAAAAGGAAGTATTTTCCCAGACCATAAGACAATAGCACCAAGCCTTGTAGGATTTTTCTGGCCTCAATACTGT